>CVMT01000019.1:0-43254 GCA_000985935.1 Talaromyces islandicus | reverse complement strand
AACTACAACAGACCCGCACAGTTTCGGGATAAAAAGCTTACGAAAACGCTCGTATAGAAACGAAACCTCACCTCAATTGCACCGCCCATCAGCTCCAACATCGATTCCAAGGCGACCTTTCTTTTCAGACCTTTAGCTTAGTCCTGGCTAACTTTACTTCTACGCAACCTTCCGCTCATATCCGGGCAACAACCCAAGTGTTAAAATCATCCATGACCGCCCGCTCAATTTTTAGCATAAGTTTAACTAAGCCCACGAAATTATCAACAATCTGCGTAGCTAATGATTTTTTGACCGATGATTCACGGCATGAGAAACAAGTCGATTGAACTGTTGGTTTGTCCGATCTCCACGGAAAGGGACGTAAGGATCATAGCAGGAAATTGTATAACCCCCATCCCGATGACATGAAACGCCCTGTGTGATGGAACAACTCCCAGGTACTCACGTTTTCCAGTAAACTCATTCAAAATCGACCATTTTTGTTGCTATTCCTAAAGTTATTTCTTCTGTCGGAAAATGCTCACCTTAATAATCCAAAACTGACCAATCACGTTTTTATTGCTTATATTCAATAACGATTGTTCAACACCCAATCATGCAAATCAGACAGATCAAACAGATCATACAAATCAACTTGATGATCTAGTAAGAAATCTGTAACACGAAATAAAAATCATATACAAAAATTAATTACTAGTACGATCAGGGGATTGAGGCCTTCTGCCCGAGAATATTGCACTCACTACACCGAAATTGGCGGCGTACAAGTGCTTTCGAAGCTGGCACGGCTCAGGCTCAGGCTCAGGCTCAGCTTCCTCTCTAGTAATGTCTTGCTCATGGGATATCTGCTTTTTTGATAGTCCACGTTTTTGTTTCTCTTTTTCATGTGCAGCCCGTAGATCATGAACTTCGTATCGTATAATTCGAAGTCCATTACTACTCACTTCATAAGCCTTTGACAAGCGATTAATTACCTCGTCAATGAATTCACAAGGGCTCCATGTACACCGGCTTATTTGCCTTTTAATTGTGCTTAATTGGCGTTTAAATTGAGGTGGATTTGAGGTGTTTGTAAGCAGGATGATTGGGTACTGCTTGATCGATTTGGAGGTGGTGTTGGAGTCCTCAGCAGGCAAGAAAAGCTGTTGATACACTCGATCTGGATGAAATGGCCCTAGTCTAGTTGCTGAGAAAAAGATTTCGACTATTCTCAGCTTTATATGCCGTCAAGAGGGCCTCCGGAAATGTGGTAAGAAAGTCAATTTCATCAACATGATTGAATCCAAGCATTATCCGCTGCAAGCTGTCCATATTGCCGATTTGAAACAGCAAAACAGCAGACATCGAGAGACTTCAAAGGATGAGAGGAGTGCGGAGCATGCAGATTCGAATAATATTATTCTTAGTGCATGTATGTCGAATTCCGCGCCTAAATTGCTTCAAGGACCATCAAGAATCAGCATTCGATATCTTCCCATTTGCACGGCCATTAGTATAAGGAATGAAGTGATCAATGAGCTTATCTATGCCAATATTATCAGTCGTCCATCCACTGTCACTTATATCGATTCTCCAATCGCATGGAAGTGATTCAAACCAGCCTTCTGGAGAGTATTTTGTTGCTTTGAAAGTCACATATGAGGGTAGAGCCCATCAAGTAGAGTTAACGCCTCAGTTGAAGCTACCCACTCTCACTTGCCAGGTTGTAGTAGATATGGTCTGCTATATCGATCACTTCCTCAAAGCCAGTCTTATCGAAGTTGTAGATATCTTCCGGTAAGATACCATATTCTATTATAGCCTCTCGTACACGGTCAAAATACTTTTGGATTATCTTCGGATCTTAGCATTTAGCAGGTTTGTACTTATAGCTTCGAGAAAAGCTGGGTTTAAGTTCTGGGCGACGTTGAACAATCGATATATTCGTTTCTCATTGATTGCCATGTTGAGAAAGCAAAATATTAGCCATATCTCGTGCCATAGATGGTCGGGGAGACAATCCTCGCCTAGATCCAATATTCATTTAAAAAGAGATTTACTCTTCAAATTAAGTCAATTTATGACTGTTAGCGCAGTTTCCATTTTTGTAGTGTTCCCTTCAGTCGGTCTTGGTGAGTATGAGGGATAGTATATATCCGTACAGCTTCACGAATACTTGAAATATTTCCAATTTTAAGACCGGAAATGTCTAATTGAATATTCCCTCCTATTTCGACTGACTTTGAACGATTTATTTTGAGAATTGGTGGCATATTAACGCGTTGAAATTGTAGAATCGATATGGAACGCGTTTCCGGGGAAGTGGACAGGTTGGTTTACACAGCCGAGTTTCTTGCAGAACGCGTTAACCTGGGTGAGTGGCCACCTCCAACCGAGCGGCCACTTCCAATACACATACAGCATTATATCTATTGTAAACCAAATTATATAAAAAAATGATAGCTCAAATTTTAAAATATCTAATAGAAGATCTTTACTATACTTAAATGTTACTATCAATGAAGTGTACTTATTAAGATTGCCAAAAATACAATGTATTCTTTGGTATTGTATGTAATTTTATTTAATCATTTATACATTTATCATTTAATATATGTATATATATATATAATATGAGTTACTATTTATATATAATTTTGTTGAGATACAATGCTGTAAAAATGGCCATTTTCCATGTGTATTGGAAGTGGCCACTGGCTCACTGATTACGTTTAGAAGGCCAGTCAATGGTAAGCGAGCGATCTTATTGGATGATATCCGGGTGGTCCCACTCCGACCCCGAACCTGATCCCCCGACCCCGACCCCATGCCTAAATGCCACTCTCGACCTCACTCACCTCCGGACATTCCTGATAATACATTTTATTTTCTTTGATATCTCTCTGGAGAGATATCAAACCCTGATGCGCCGACATAATGGCCTGCTGTCGTCGTGTGAACCCTGTCGCCGGTCCAAACTGCGCTGTGACCACTCAATCCCCACGTGTGGACGGTGTCAGCGGAAGGGAAAAAGAGCTGCATGCGTGTACAAACTGAATCAAATGCCACCATCGAGAGCAAATACTTCTATTACGAGACGTGAAGAAACCTCAGTGACGCCACTAGCACCAACAGGGGCGGCGCGGGTTGCGCCTGTATCTCAACCAAGAGGGCTGCGAGACCGTTATATCAACGACTGGAGGTGTCGGCTGACACTGACCTCTACCCCTAAGTTTCTAGGACCGACAAGCTTTTCAGCTGTTTATGATGAGCACGAGCATAGTCCGAATCATCACTCATCTATCCCGTCACTGCAGTTGCCGGAGTTTAATCCTTCTCGTGTGCAGAATGTCATCTGCGCAGTCGACGACCGTCAGGTGCAGTTAGGCGCGGAGGTGTTGTCACTGCTATTTGAAGATTTTCCACTGTACCGCCGCGCGGCAATTGCTGGTGAGGAACAGAGTAGCGAGGGTATCATGAACCTGCCGATCATTCGTACTCTCTGTGACATTTTCGAAGAAATGTACAACAGTGTATCGGGTTATCTAGATCTGAATTTGCGATGGACGGCTCTCTCCCGGCGACTTTTCGAAGGCACTGCTCGCCAGTTTGTCACGCACTCGGCCATGACATATCATGAATATGTCGTTCTCCTCGCAGGCCGCTGGGAAGCTATTGGCTTTATCTTTACAATGTTTGGTACCTGCGCGGCACATACAACCGTCAACGACCCTCTTTTTTGCAGCCTGGATCTCTCTGCTGCAGATCACAAGAACCTTGGAATTCTTGCGATTGCTGGGGGTGACATGTGTCTGCAGTTCTGTGACTTCGTGGGCGTCAGGAGCGAAGCCCTCGGCTGGCTGCTGCTGCGACACATCCATCTACTGACTATGGTTTGCGGTGACGCTGGTAAGTCGTATCGGAAGCCGAGCGGTGCCTATCTTAGCTAATTCCCAGATTTTCGGCCACGAAAACGTCTTGCAGAGTTGTCTGCCCTTATCTTCGATATGGGGTATCACCAACTTGACACCTGCGAATATTTGCCCTTCTTCCTCGCGGAAGGCCGGAAGCGCCTTCTAGTGACCGCCTATGCCTGTGATAAGGCGCTTGCGACATTTCTAGGCTTCCCGCCATTGATTTCATACCGCTACTGCCGCATCCAGTTGCCTCTAGACCTAGAACCGAACGAAGTGATCGCCGAGCCGGCGTTGCGTGAGGCCGCCATCTGTAAACTAGATCACAATGGCTGGAATACTAAAGGGTTGATAAAGGGTACTTCGTGGAGCCGGGTTGCCATGAAGCTGGGCCACGTTCGCGAGCTCATTCTGGAACTCTCATTTGGCTCCCTGGACCAGAATGTCCAACAAAGCGCCGAGTATATCCCTCCTAAACACATCACTGCCATTACCTACTAATTTTCTTTCAGGACGATCTCATCTCTATTCCAGCAGATACGCAGTAGACTCCCATCATACATGACCTGGGATGAAAGTACCGAGAGCGTCCTGCGACTAACCAGCACCATGCCCATCTACATCCACCTTGATCTGTTGTACAGTAATTTCCTTCTACAGCGTATTCTAGTTAAGCGCTCCTTGGCCGGCCCCGAAATCCTAGCCAGCCTCGCACACCAGATTCTCAAAGCCGTCATAGCTCACATTGCCATCCAGCAGCGATGCGGCAACCCCTTCAGTGAACTCGGATGGACAGTATGCTTTGTTTCTTTCTTCTTTAATTAATACGATTTCATTTCTGACGGTATAGATTCCCTATTTTGGCCTTCCTTCCGCCGGGATTCTTGTCATCGAACTCCTCCGCCAAACGCAGAAAACCCATCTACAGCCGACCAAAGAGCTCTTCCCCCGGTCTGAAGTGATCCAGAATCTCAGCATCCTTGCCTCGCACATCCAGTACATCCACCTACCGCAGAATGGCAACTACGAGATCTGCCAACAGGCCCGGAAAGTCATAGTGTACATTCTGGATCATTTGCTCTCCAAGCCGACAGAGGCCCCCACTTCGGCTTCCCCCGTGCCGAGCAATATCATCCCCACGGATTGGTTGAGCGAGGAATGGCTGAATGACGGGTCAGAATTTATTACGTGGATTGACGGGCTAGATTGGAACGAGTAGCCTTGAATTCTGGATCGCCCATATCCAGAAAGTGGGTTCAGGGGTTCTCCAACCCCCGCGATGTTCTAGAACTATCGTGAACGTATTTCTCATCTATGTTTGCGGCTGGGCAGGAGGCTTCTGAATTATCGACACAATGACCAAGCAGTTCTATGACTAGGTCTCGGTCCTTGATATTCAAAATCCCGATATTGTATTTACCGATGTTCATGACTTGGAACGTCAGTAATCAATGGCACACTCATGTTAGTATTCTTTTTAAATGTCTCGGAAAGGTTTCAAAAAAAGTCATACAATAGAATTATAACACTTATTTCTAAACCGAAGCTACCAAGCGGTATAGGGAAGATCGAAGAACTTCCTGGAGACAAAAATATAGTTTTTAGCATATAGATAAATCTAGTTAAATCTATCTTTATCGATTTTACTTGGGTAACTGTTAAACTTTCGACTCAGACTCCAGGGCCATGCCACAGCTTCTCTGAACTACCAATATCTCCACGCTATTGATATACCAAGCCTGTCATTGGTGCTCACGTTCGGGCTGGAAAATAGCGTCAGTTATGTACATGTGTACATGCTAAGGGTCAACTTACAAGTACCGCACAAGTTCCAGTAGACTGGAAAGCGATGGCGTTGTTTGGCACAGTGAGGATAATGATCTGGTCCTCCGTAGCCATCTCCCATGGTACGTCGTAATGGTACCGGTCCTTCCATCCTAGACGAGATATTACAATGGTGATGTTGGTATCGCCACTGGGCGCGTTCTGAGGTGTGGGAAGGATGTAATATTTCCATGGAAACCCATTGCCACTCATCGAGACTGGATGCCAAGGTTTGCATCGCCAACCCATTGTTCATCCCAGTATCCCTGACGGTAGCTATCACGGGCCCATTTGAGCCCTTCGCTCGAGTTGTTGATGGCATACTCGATGTGTTGACGTGCCGCCCAAGATTAAATTGAGTCGTGGCGGCGTGAAGTTGATCTCCATAATCAATGTCACCTGTAGCCTCCAGCACGCTTTGGGCATGCGCAAGGAGCGATCGACATCGTGGCCAACTCTCGTAATCGCCACTCGGGAATACTCGTGCCATGATCCTTCGTGATTGAGCCTGCCAGCAGTGGAGCTGCTGGTGTGTGTCCAGCCACGCTCGGACTGATAACTACACCAGCCGGTGCATATCAAACAGCTGTTCGTCCTGTCCCACCCGGATCAGGGAGTAGCTGATCAGCGGCGCCAATACATCGTGAAAGTCGAGGATATCTTGGCCCTCGTCGCGCACCAGGTCTTCCGGGATCCCCTACCGATCAATCATATTCATCACCGCTAGGAGATCCGTCGCCGCCGGCCGCGACTGCTGGATTTCCTCAAAAGACAGCTGCCACGTCGTGATCACCGCATACCGAATGTTGGGGTCGCGGCAGAGATCCGTGGAATCCTCATTCTGGAGGAACAGTCGAAGGTATGCCGACGCCGCAATCAGGGGCGACCGGTTGGTAATATACGCCGCCGCCTGCGTGATGGCCAGTGGGCTATACTCTAAGGCCTGGACGAGCGCCGTTTCATCCTCGGCCGGCGATCGGCTGTCAGGGACTCTCGCCCGCAGCAACGCGAGCGATTCAGCCTCGTTCATTGGCTGCACATCGATGACAAGACTGTCGGTCCCGACCAGATTCCGTGCCGCCAGACCATTTCGCGATGTTAGCCCAATCCGTGGGTGGCCTGAGGAAGCTCACAAGTGGGCTCGTCCGTCTGTGTCGTCACTCTGGAAAAGATCTTGTCACACCATCAGCTAGCGGCCATGGCTCTCGTCACACAACCACTGATAGACAAGCTGCAGGGTGTTCGTCTTTGGGTCGTCGCGTCCTGGGATATCGGCGACGGCTACTGATAGATAAACCGAAGAGTATACAACGTGATGGGTAGGGTATAATGTACACAATGAAGCATGAGACGACACGACTATGGTTAAATTATTTCTCAAATTTAAATACGCACTGCTAAAAAAAGTGCTAAGATGTTGTCGTGTTAATCATAAGGCAGGGTCAATAGAGATGGGCATATTCACTAATTTTATAGGCGTGAAGGCATGGCTGGTTGCATCAGTAAGAGATATCTTTTATATGAAATAGGTAGTTATTGGGTTATAATAATTCTTTATCTTTCCATGCAGACTCATCCCAGTCGTATGCTCTGACTTGTCGCTGGAATTGGAATCCTGAAATTGCGTCTTTGGTATATCATATAATGTAAAAAGAATTTTTTTTTTTTTTTTGGAAAGTTGCTCCTTTTGGTCACGTAGTTGTGTTTTTGAAACCGTATAATTGAGTAGGCTTCTTCGCAACCGATAGTGTATTTCAGCACTGTTCAGGACAATCTGCCTATTTCCCTAATTACAGGACTATCTTGCTTCTCAGCCCCAAGTCACATATCTTGGGCAGTGTTATATTGCTCTGAAGACAGGATATACCGTCAATGACTACTAAAATCAATCAAAGTTTAGAGGACTCACTAGATCTATCCGGGACATTCACCAAGCGGCGGCCCCGGTGGGTCGCAGCTTCCATTGCTGAGGCCGTAGCACTGTCCTGAATCGAAAGTGCGTAAGCATGAGTGAGTCATTCTTGACAAATACGTCTAAGAGTTCTGCTAATCGCCGAGAACCATTGCAGGGCAGACTTACCGTCACCTTCGCAGTAACAATAGTTTCCAATGCCGTTATCTGGGTCTGCTCTGTGAAAAAAGTTAGACATACATTGATTTAAGGTTTGGAAGCCATTGGGCATCTCACTGATTGTAGCATGGTCCTTGGGCTGCTGCTACCAGTCCGATAAAGCCGAATGAGACAAGGAGCAACAAATACCTCATCTTGAATATTACGATTCGTGGTCGAGAAAGCTTGCAGGCAGATGTGAGTGTATCCAGAAGCCGAGTGGGACATGCCTTTCTAAATGTATATAGACTTAAATCAACCTGGAGGTATCTGTAACATGCATATCCCCTGCTTATTGCTTGGCTTTACGGGCGGGAATTATTGCAATAGTCATTTTCCAAGTATTGATTACGATAAGCATTGCTTACGTTGCTTATGGTGCTTACGTTGCTTATGGTGCTTACGTTGCTTATGGTGCTTACGTTGCTTATGGTGCTTATGTTACGTCTGGGAAACAATCCCATTGAGCCACATAATCAGCTACCTAGAAACGAGCAATGGACAAGTCAAAAAGTCCTCCTTTGCCCGCTTCGTAATTCGTCCCATAGGACCTACCTATCTAACGCTCTGTCGCGTCACACTTAACCATTCTAGAAGATGCAGATTCAATACATCTTTAGCTCTATCTTACTTTTTGCGTCTTTCCTTGGCGTTCACGGCTACCCTACATCCGTGAACAGGGCGTCATACAACCACCATAGATCGCTTAACCCGACTATCGCAGACGCTATTCTTCGCCGCGGTGCGTTGATTGACTGCAGAGTAATCTTCTGCAACGGTCCTAATGGCGACGCAATATGTGTCGACAATGGCTGCCAGTTTTGCGACACTGGTCCCACAGGATTTTGCGCTGAGTGATGCGAAGGGTAAGACTGGTTATATTACACATATGATCACTTGCGTTGAGTCACTGATGTGTTAACAGTGGTTGAGATCCCCATGCGCCCTGCATTGAGCGATTCTTGGCTTAAAGATCTATAATATCATAAATCCGAAGACAAGAATGCTTCCTTTACTATCCATGGTCTGGGAGTCAACGGTCGTCACAGCCGCAACAATGGAGTGGCTCGATGCCAGATACAGAGTGGAGGAGCAAAGAGGCACGTCTGCCATGGTGTGTTGGAAATTTAGGCTTTACTTCAGTGTATAAAACTTTGTGATAACTGGATCCAATGCAAATGTCAACACTGAATGATGCTACTTCGCTACGTCGTTGCTGTCTAGAGAACTCTCAGAGCCACATTGAACTTCATGAGATCAAATCCTGTAGAAATTTCAAATTTCGGACGCGAGCTTGCGGCAGTCCTACGTATCGTCAATGCCAGGTGCGGGTCAAAGTACTATCGATTCTTCTACCAACAAATAGACAGTCCAGTTTAGTCACGGTTCCTTAGAGAAATAAATTTTATTATTATAACTCATGACCATATCTGTGTGCCATCAACGATGGATATGAAGCTATCTTATCCCCCAAGAGCAGCCTTCGACCGTGTCAAACCTACCATGGTGTACGAGTTCACTGCCCTGGTGACGCCCTAACTTATGTTTTTGCTCAAATTTTACTGTATCAACGTTTGAAAAGACGCGATAGTTGACTGGTGGTGAATAATTCCATCATTTCTTTTGTAATGAGATTTTGGTGAGTGTTTTAGTGCGCTAAACAAAAACCAAAGTTTTCCTTATCTACATACTGTACAAGCGAGTCCAGTATTCTGTTTCTAAAATAATAGGTTGATGATACAACAGCGTTAATCACCATACTAGGTCGAGCTAGTGTCCGATATAAAACTGTGTCGAGCGTTATTGCTTAATCGCCGTGGGTCAAAGCCGCGAAAGAGGATTTAGTTTCCATTCGCGGTGGCGAGAAACACTTCACCATTCACGATTAAGTCATAGACTCGGTATACGACCAGCTACCCACGGCAGTTCTGTTTGTGGTGCTTCCCATGGGTATTCAAAGTGGAATCTACCGGGATAGGAAATGGGCCAAGCTACGGCCGATACAGCATGAATCCTAACATGAACCCACCATTTTAAAGCAGAATTCTCCGCTTCAGGTCCTCAAAATTAGAGAACAAATAAAGAAAACACATTATTTTCTAACATAAAAACCAATATTGAGCAGTTCAAGAAAGTAATACAGGTGGAGGAGCACAAATACCGTATACAGACAGACTAGTGAACCAGAATTGGAGGCTAAGAAAATGCCAGATGTAATTGCGAATGTTGGTATACAATCTCATACACTTGAATGCCAAGTATACTAGCTAGTTGGAAAGAGAATTGAGGATTTTCTTGACGTTGATGTTTTACGCGAGAGTTCCGCTTCTAGGGTGTTGATCTCACCAAGCAGGGTTGATTTCCCAACCAAGTACATTTTCTTCATAGTTATCCTAGTTCTTTCGTGATAGGTCAAGGCGTCGACATTCTCCACATCTTGATCACTGGTCCGAAACCTGCAGCCGCAACTCTTTTTGTGTCAAGTCCAATTTCGAATATTCTGGACGTCTCATCTTCTGTTGAATTCTTGCCAGTGGAACTGTTCACTGTTCTGTCGGTCTGAAAGCCATGGCTTTCCAACGTGGCTCGACACTCCCACTCACCATTTTCCTGCGGCTCCCAGTGTCGGATCGTGCCATCGAAGCTACCCGTGACCACGCCGCTGATTGCAGAACGCTTACCAGGCACAAGATGCACTGATCGAACAATGTTAGCGTGCCCACGAAGACAGGCGACCTCAGTATCCGTTTGCATGTTGTATATTCGACAAGTGTTGTCTGACGAAGCTGATACTATGCAGCAACCGTCGTAAAGCAAATCGGTTATACCGCCTGTGTGCTTCAGAATCTTACGAACCAGCTGCCCAGTTTGCAGATTCCAGACTGCTATGGAGCGGTCTCCAGACCCAGATATTGTGATATCACGATCAAGAAGAACGCTTTTCACGGCTTCATGGCCTTCTTTGAGCGTGGCTAGAAGATGATAGGGCGTTATAGGAACTTCCGTCTCCATGACAGAAGCGTACGTGTAACTGGGAAGCTCTGAGCCAGGTAGCGCGATGGAATGTCGATTCCAAACTTTGATTGTTGTGTCTTTGCTCCCAGTCACCAACAGCCTGTGATCAAAGGCAAGGCTGAGAACGGTACTTTCATGAGCACTTTCCAGTCTCTTAATGGCGTTGCCGGTGGAGAACTGCCATATAAGTATGCTCCTGTCGGTGCTCCCGGATATAATGACATCTTGATCGGGACTTTCATCAAAATCCAAGCATATCACGCTTCCCTCGTGACCCCATAGCGGTCCACGTATCAAGCGCTGTGAATCAGCATTCCACACTCGCACCGTCTTATCAGCAGAGCCAGAAACCAGGTACGAGCCTCGTAATTTGATGGTGTATACTAGTCCACCATGGCCTTCTTCTGGATGCGCGGGGTGAGGTAACTGCAATTCTTCACTTCCAGTCAATTTCCAGGCGCCTGCCATATTGGCAATAAACATGCCAGTCTGATGCGGACTTGCAACGCTTCGAAAGACTATGTACCAAGCACAAGCAGTTGGTCCTGCGTTCTCCACACCCACTTGGTGCCTCTTCGCTGCGTGCGATCGTATGATCGACGCATATACCTCGGCTCAGAGAGTGGGGTATGCGGATGGTCGCTGTGCGAGATTGACTTCACATGCCTAGCCATGGGTCACTAGCCGTAGGATAAGCGCCAAGTCTATATATAGATCGCGCAGGCGGCCCATCACTTGAGTTCAGATCAGTTTACAGTACCATGAGTAGAGTTACGTTTAGTGTTGTGACTCTGCATTGCATCATGCCGCTCAATCTTACTGTCTCACAAACGCAACATAAGCACCATAAGCACCATAAGCACCATAATCATATAATCACATGAGCACCACATTCGTGTTGCGCCGCGGCTCGATGATATGCGGCGCACAATTCGACCTGTTTTCTCACCAGGGCTGCCGCTACATCGAACTGGATGGCCTCCCAAAAACCCGCGTCGACAGCATCGCCACAGGCTGGACACTGCACGGCCGGGCCTGGGTGCGGGAAGACACGTTGTGAAGGAGGGGGGAGCGACAGCCAGGCAGTCTCTGTGCGAGTCGAAGGCACCGGATCAGCCATGGGAACGGTCAGTGCGTGTCGTTTGCGAGGATGGTCCGGTTTCCTCGGGCCAGCCGTCATGTGTCGCTGGAGAACGACTCCGGGGTCGATACCGAGAACTCGCGTTTCCGACCATTCCCCATTCGCCGGGCCGGTCCCTGTCGCTGGCTACACGCGTCCGTCGTCCAGTCATGAGATGGCAGTGGGCATCTTGCAGATGACACCGAAGGTCCAGGACGGAGATGAACGTGGAGGAGGTGCAGTGCCAGGTCTAGAGCGCCGGCCACTGCACGCGCTCTCCTGGTACTCTGCAGTCACGGTGCTCGCTATCCGCCAGGTTGTCTACCCACCCTTCCAATGGCTCAGCACACGCCGCGACAGGGCAGCAGGTGCCGAGTGCTTGCAGACCGGGAATGTCGGTCACCGGGGTCCTTCGCCTCGCCAGGGCCTCCATATCATCCCACACCGTCCGCGCCTCGGGCGTCCGAGGGGAGACCTCGAGGAAGAACGAACACGACAGTCGTCGCCATTCGGGAACGAGGTGGCTGCTGCAGTCAACGACGATCCAATGATGACCGGCTGATACGCTTTCTTACTCCTGGCGCGGGACCGCGTCATCAAGCAGGGAGGCCACCACGAGTTGGTGGCGTTTCCTGTACAAGTTCTGACGGCGTGTCTTGTGCTCCGAGCACTTGGCCGAGGGCGCCGTCTTCCTGATGAGCTCGCCAGCGTGGCGATCCACTATGCTAGGTCAAACTGCAATTTGACCGGCTGGCCCTGTCACAGTCGCAGAAGATATCCAGGTAATCAGTGCGGCGAGTCAGATTCTCGAAGATATTTTGAACCCCGTCTACAGTACTCATCCGGGAGGTATAACTCTCGAAGAACATTAGTGGATTGGTGTGTCCCGCAAACATCATCCGTTCGTCGACGGAATAGCTGTTCTCTGAGAGCCTCTTATCAATCGCCGTCGTTCCGGGGCATACACAAAGCGCCGAGGCAGGGAGGGGAGGGAAGAACAACTTACGATCCGTCTTGACTTGCGCCTCCGCCCAGATATCATGGCCGGTGACTTGCTTCGCATAGCCGGCACGAGAGCAGTTTCTTGAGCCCGGTGAAGACCCAGTCGGCCCTCAGGATCTGCCCTGTTGGGCCGTTCCGCGACATCATCTCGAAAAATGGTCGATTGGGCTCTGTGAGCGCCAGCTGGTAGGGGAGGCCCTCGTCCGGAGACAGTGCGAAGAACTCAACCAAAAGTTGAAGTCCCGGAACGCGTCCTGAGTCAGAGAGATGATGACCAGGTCCATCACCGGGTTGAGGTAGAGAGGAATCTCGCCAATATCTTCATAGACCGTGCAGCGCAAAAGAGAGGCAAAGTCATGAAAAAGATCGCTGCGTGCCCATAGTTCTCCCCGTTGAGTGAGTCACTGGGGAGAGGACTGGTGAGAAGATGCAGACGATCCAGGCAGGACGGTTAAATATAGTGGTCGGTGAATGCCCTGTCTTAGGCTTGGTGTTTTGCAGCCAAGGGAGATATGAAGAGGCGGAGAGGATAGTTCGACGAGCACTGGAGGGGTTCGGAAAGATTCTTGGTTTGGAGCATCCGGACACGATCACCAGTGCTAATAATCTTTCTGTGATCCTTCACAGACAAGGAAAATATTGAATAACTCGACTAGTATTCGTCTACGTATACTACATAGTTGCGGCTCACATTCAGACCCTTGTTCAAGCAGGTCACATACTGCGATTAATTGAAACAGGGAGCAGATTAGTAAGTGGAGAGGAGCGACAGGTTGTAATAATTTGCGTATATGTCAGTACAATCGTGTTTACAGTTCGTCGTATTTTCCTCTCTGGTAATTTTCTGTACTTCTTCCTCTGTCAAGCATTATATATATATCGTCGGTCTATTTCCTAGTTCGATCATTTTCTTGTTTGTCTTAAGTTTAAAAAAGGGGCATCGCAACAACTGCTATTTGCAGTAGATCTTGGCTTTCTTGCCGCAGTAGTAATTTTGGTACAAGGAATACAAACGTGTCTCACTCGTGTTGTATTGGCTTAACCGGTAATTTTGTTCCATGTACCTTTTGCAGTTGCCAAGAGTCAATCTATATCATGGACACTATCCCCTCACACGGTATATAACTTAAAAAGCGATTACACGCAATTACTATAATAGAAGCTTAATTACTTGCTTATCCTCACATGTTATATATCTTCGCGGGATGTGTCTTGCCACTACGGTGTTCTCTAGCGGTTCAAATGTAAGTCCACGTCACGGTGTAATTGCCTATTCTATTTCCTGTATTATTTTTTGAAAAAGGAGAAACGGCATCTCAAATGGGTCCGGGATACCTCAATTTAATGTTGTTAATTTCCAACAAGTCGATGTTGGATAAATTTACTGGCAAATGTAGGTACCTGGAAGTTGTTCCATCACACAGGGCGTTTCATATTACAGGGATGGGGGTTACGTGGGCCCTGCTGGTCCAAAAGCACGCTAGCCATGTCAGAAATTGTATGCAAATAAGACGCCACGCTACGCCTGGGGGAATAGTTAACTTGTGGGTGAAGTAGGTCTCGATGGTCAAAATATGCTCAACTGGTGGAAATGATCGGGCAGCGAAACTCAACAAGATATCATCGTTGTCCAGACGATGCGATTGATTTGATGGAATAAGTTACAATTGCTACTATATCACATCGTCACAGTGTCTTCCAACAATTATGATATTACGAAAGATTCTCGTACCCAGTCGATATCGTCCAGCCATGTCATAAAGTCATTGTCTCCATTCTCCAAGGAATATCCTGGATTAGTGAACCTTTTTGAAGCCTCAGTAGCAATCGCCTCGTGTGACACGGGGTCTTCTATCGTTGGAACGGAAGATATTCCAGCATAATTGTCAGGACGGATTCGCTCCAAGGCATTGTGAATTGCATTCAGGCCCTTTAAAGAAATATCATAAGGCCCTTTTCAAATTCTAACAATATTTTGCAAACAAGATGCAAATATGCTAAGGTTCTGGATTATTTCGGAGCGAGGAAAATTTATGGAGTCAGACAGTATATCATAATATAACGGATGACTCTGCAAATACTGGGAATGTTGAAGGAGCTCTTGTAACAGCACGCCAGCGCATGGAAGGCCAACATTGCAAATCTAAAAACCTCGTTAATAAGTACAGTACCAAAAATATGAGAGCTAGTTCCTGTTTCCAGATGAAATCATACTAGGCTTGTATTCCACACCGAGCCTGTATTATCCAGGGACGATGTGTTCTTAGCGATAATTTCCAACAATGCCATTAGCATGTCGGTTGCCACTTTCAAAAGCTTGATCTTGCCCTGGCCGGCCCGACTAACAAGAACGCGATGCAGAATGAAGTCACTGTGCATAAATTCCAATTTGACGTGTGCCAAAGGATCTTCATTTGAGTCCCGTATTTCGCCGCTACTAGAAGCGTGAGATCTCCATTGCAGAGCTGGCGGCAAGTTCTCGCATATCTGTTGGATCTCTGAGCACGTTTCGCTATATAACTCGACCTCTCATCAGTAATCAACCACTACATAACCCTACATTTGAGAGAACTCACGATACGTTCCCAACCATTCCATCTAGGTGGGAAGTCAATAACAGCGAGGGTATCTTCTCTCGTATAATTGACAAGATGAGATGTAATCTTGCCTTAGACCCCGTCGTGGATATAGCCATAGAGATTCCAGCCATCAGAATCTATCTTGAAAAGTACATTCTCTTTCTCTTGGTTATCTGAGGCGCTAAATATCTCCTCGTAGGATAAATCAGCAGGAAATTGAATATCACAGTATTGCCATACAATCCGGGGTGGTCGACCGAGTAGAGTTGCGAATAACTTATCTAAGGAATAAGCAGCAATCATCACACGTTTGCGAATTTCAAGAAGAAAAAAAGGAATACAAGATTCATCCTCAGAGCGATGCAAGCCAAGAGCGAAAACGATTGTGGACAAATCTCCCATTCTACGCCATGTTCTGTAATCTGCAAGACATTAGTGACGATAAAGCAAGTTTGACATTAGGTGGCCATACTCTCTTCGCCGTATGTTTCCGCAAGCAGTGCGGTATGTTGAAGAAAAAGCCAAACACAAAGGGTCGCTCAAAGTTCCAACACTATCACAAAAGCTCAGACAGAGATCAACAACATCGAATACCAGTGTACTTAATTTGAGCTTGTCAACTAGTTTTCCATCATCTAGTTTTAGACACTCGTGGCCATCAGGGATAACAGTTGTTGCAATTCCCACTAACGAAAACATGAATCCAATTGTTTTCCACCTCGCAGAGATGGAGGAGAAATATTCATTTGTCGTCGTCAATGGGGTTATGTCGAGACCATTTGCACTATTAGCAAAAATTGTTTTCGACCACGTCAATAGGTTTTTCTTCAAATTCTTAGTATTTGAGCCCTGCTGCCAGCTACTGCTCATTTTTTCCAGAGACCCAAATATCTCACGTGCCACTCTGCGACCAAATACCCACGGTTCGCAGAGTTGATAGCGAACTTGGACCAATTGTGAATACAGTAGCAGGTCATTCAATAAAGAGAGTATCCTTGAGCCACATTTAAGCTGATCAGAGTCAATTGGAGTGTTTGACAAGTCTATACCTGGATCTGCTTCATCTCGTTCTGCGGAATGCATAGAAGCAACAGGCAGGATGGGGCTCTCTTTAGGCTCGTCGAAAATTGCCCGGTAGCTGGAGGGTCCTAAAAACCTGTTGAGAAGTTTGATATCCTTGATTCCAAGTTCCATTTGTAGTCTGTCTCCTCCTCAGTGCTGTTCGCAGGGTTGGTAATTGGGACACGGTACTGATTGGGAAAGTTGGTCGAGAGTACACCTTTCTCTGAAGCGAGTGAAGGAGGATGTTTTCTGTTATTTGACGACACGCATATAGTATCCGGTGGCTTGGCATGGGTAAGTGGTGCTGGATGATATGTACAAGTATCTCCCTGACGCCTACGATTACAACGGCCACATATCGGAAACGCATGGTCACAGCGTAGTTTCGCCTTGCGGCAAGGTTCACATGACGACAATTGCCCGTTGCGACGTCGACTAGCCATATTCCAAATTTCATTTAGATTCAATGATGGTCAATATTATGTCAAAATTGTATTTGATACCGCGAAGTTGTTAATAGCATGGTAGAAAATGGAGATGAGTTCAGGAACTGAACACCTGCCATTCCACTGTGGACCCCTCATTTTATTACATAAGCCGTTGTTTTCCTGCCTATCACCACAGTCGTGCCCAACTGTATCCTGATCACGACGATCCTGTGTAGTTGACGGTTTATCTTCTGCCGCTAGTTCATAATAAAGTCTCTTCGCAGCTCTTACACACCTCGGAAATTTATTATATTTAGTGCATATTCTCCGATCATGACCAATAATGTCACAGTTAGGTTTGATGGTTTCTTTAATCTGATGCAACCTTTGAACATGTAACATGCTTCAGCATAGACTCAATTTTCGTGTTTTATATGCTTCAAGATGGCAAATAAATGAAAAAAAATAGCCTTTCTACGCATACGGAATACCTCCTGCGACCAACCTTCCAGGGACATCAAGCGAGGGATCGATCTACTATGACTTAATGCTAAATTCCTGTCCCCCGACTCCGTGTTCAATAATCCAGTCGCGGTATTGACAGCCATATTGATACACGGCCATTTGCATGTGCTTTTGGTGTGCTTTTGCCCTAACTTCAAGAGCCTAACAATCACCGTCGGTGATGGGATGGCGCTAGAAGAGCGCTAGGAATCGGTGGTCTGCACCAGTGGCCAGTGCTCTTTTTATTTATCCATGGGTTTAGTATAATTCTCCTTGGTTAGCAGCAGAGGCTAAGCAAAATAAAGAGCCCAAGCGATGCAACTTGCTCAAATAAGTATGTACTACATCGCCCATTGACTGAACAGGAGAGGGCCGATTATTGCGACAGAGAACCAACACCAACACAGCAAGTTCATTGGATGCTGGTGAAGGCTAAAGTATACTAGTATTTTAGGTTACCATTCTGGCGGGACAAGCTGGTAAATAGGAACAATATGCACCTCCTGCTGTCATACGATTACAGTAAACATTCGGCCTTTATTTGATATGCTACTGTATGGCGTTTTCTATGCCTTAAACCCCTGCTATATTAGTAGGAGTCGCAGCAGTATGATATCATCCATCATGTATACTCTCCGAGACATACATGCAACTGCAGAGATATCACATTATATGCAGGGATATCACAGTTCACGTAGACTATATATGTTACAATACGGAGTATTATTGCGCATGTCATTGCGCGTATCATCCGTAATGTATTAATGGTTTATTGCCGTAGTCCATATGCACAGTCTAATAGTAATTCTTAATGGATATACGTTTCGTACGAGCCTACTTTATCTCTAGATATAACGCCAATCAACTGATCGATGTATTCTTCACGGATAAAGCCTATAGCAGAACTGGCATGCATCCCAGTCCTGATACTCGGTGCTAACCTATGTCTATATACACCCATGCATTGGATGAGTGGGATAGGAAAAGCACCAAAAGGCATAGAACAATTCGAATAGTCCTTCCCCAGGGGTACGTGCTTGATCATTGTGGCGTTAACTGGGTCTGCGTATGTATGGGAAGCCAATCGACGTCAGCAATCAGCGGATAACTAGAAAAACAATTTTAGAGTTTTCTACTAGAAAATGCTTTACATATTAGGCTCCAAAGGTGGTTCTGCCCCCAAAGTCCGCGCCGCAAAACGGCGGGGATGTACAACAATTTGTGTAACTAGGCCTGGCCACAGCCTCCTTACGGGGAAAATGTAAGAGACGCTGGAGACGGGTGGATATGCCGACTGAACTTCCTACTGCGAAGTAACTGGGTGGCACCAGTGGACGCTCGCGCAGACTCTTAACGTGCTTCACCCAACCCGATCCGGAAGCAGGAGTTGTTCAGGTGGGCCGAAAGCCCTTAACGGGCGGTACTCATTTCGGTATCTCTTACGAGGCAACCACGCATGGCGTTCGGTGGGACCAGGCTACGAGTGCTTTCCAACGCGGGCACGGTACTAGCACGTCTCTTGTCGTTATCCATGAATGCGCAACATATTCATGGTGGATGGGCTGATCGGTTCGCAATTGCCGCTAAATGTCGTCCTATTCTTCCGGACCTGCCTACTGGTGGAAATGGCTGGTTATAGTCTTATCTGCTTTCACTGAACTGCCTTTCGTTTTCGGACTAGCCCTCGTTTTGTGTCATACATGTTGGTTTCGTAAACATGTTCTCACTGCCGCCCTATTCCCTGTTACGGTTCAGCGCCAGTGTTGCGGCTTCAAAACAACACCACATATGTCCGTTCATCTTCCAGACTTCCAACGTTTATCTATAAACTTGCTTCGCCACCTGCTTTAACACTTTATTAATCTATAATTTGACGGCGCAAGGGAACATATACGGATGAGACCATCGACAGGAGAGATTGTCTACTTGCTCTTAATTAGTGTAATATCAAGGATAGTGCATCCTTATCTACTCTCCGCGTGGCTGCGGGGTGAGTTACCGAGCCGCCAATTTATCTACCTTTTAATGCTAGTACACTTCCCTAAAATTTGCCACCACACACGGCGACTATTTAAACCTATCGGGCTGTGCAACTAGGACGAGTTTGCGACATTGGCCGCCTGGAAAGTGGAGAAAAAGGCAACTCGTGTCAACGTACAACAGGTTGCCCTCCTTAGTGGGTCAGGACCCTGGCTAGGCGCTTATCTGCGCAGCGCATGCGCCGCACAGAAACTTCTTCCCAGGCGGTGCCGCGGTGATAAACCCATAGTCTCTCTTGTAACCAATGATCTACGCGCGAACGCGGGGCGGAAAACCTAGCCCAGATCCGTGCTTCTCAGCTAGTCCCATAAAAAACACAGTAAACACAAGATAACCCATTCAAATGACGACCATCTGTAAATTCCCGCATCAAGTATATACAACTTGTTCTTCTCATACCATGTGCGAAGATGTGTCGTGTTTTACCCTGATATTAAACCTGGACCCCATGGATAATTCGTAACCATGCTACTCCGCTGTTGAGACAGTTACCCCTCTCGATAAAGACAAGGGGTAAATCAAAAGACGCAATGATTGGGTCACCTACGGAGCTAAAATCAGCAATGTAACATTGTAAATAATTTCCGATCCTGAACCAAAATGAGTTATTAGGACTGCTTTCTATTATATAGAATTTCTATAGGCTGCCTGTTCTTCCTCATGTTTAGTCGCATGTTTGGTGATAGTTGCCTTGCCTTGATGCATCCGTATAAGCAAAGACCCAACATGTATGACTAGTAACTTATTACAAGGATGTCGTAATGTGGTTTTTGTGTGACCACATATGTAGTTCTGCATTAGTGTGAACTTCCGTAGGCAAGGGTGTCATAATTTGCCCATATAATTCGAACGTCGCTCACTTCTCAGTAGAATCTGCTGCAAACCGTATTTATGCATTGAAAATGACTGGATTTAAAGGACAACCCCGTAATATAGAACGAAGAAGAGTTCAGAACCGTGTCGCCCAACAGAGATTCCGTAAGTCAATCCCTGTTTGATATCAGATATACCTTCTGACGTAGCCCGATGGGACTTGATATAGGCGAAAAAAGAAAAGCAGAACGAGCAATTATTTCTGAAGGTCAAACAAAAGTTATTAGCGATGATGAAATTCAGAAAGACCTATTGGAAGATCTACATTCCCTGACAGAACACGATTCTCGACACGGAGAGGCAACAAACTTGGTACTGGGAAATTATTTGGAAGAGCTCTTTCCATTTCCTTGCAACATTTCAAGTTTGCCGGAAAACCAAGCTATGAGCATACCTCTGGAAAACAACGCTCCTGTTGTCACCGAAATGTGTGACAAAACGTTCAATTATAACAATCTCGCCTCTGATGATGGGAGAATCGACCAGCAAAATCAATCCTATATGGAGGAGAGAAGCGAAGAGTTCTCTGAAGTGTGCACATGTGTAAGAGTATTCATTAGTATTATTGCTCAATATCAATGACACTGATTAATGGTGATCGTTTAGGAAAACGCTAGTGAATATAAAGGTGTTCACACACACGTACAAGTCCAAAGAACACAATTATGTGGCCAAGCGGAACAGCTTCTCGAAAAAGTTTCATTAATATACGATATTGGTACTTCTATTGGAGTTTTTATTCCAAATCCTCAACTTAAAGATGATCTTGAGAAGACTCGAGAAGGATTCCAGTCCCAACGAAACCTCAGGGCATACAGTCAGGAAAGTCAGGAGGGATGCGCCTTTAAAGAATGATCATTATTCAATGGCTATACAATTTTCCGAGCCCCTTCCTCCCTTTTATATATATATTTTTAAGTGTATGTAGCCTACCACACTTAAGGCAATTTCTACTATCGCTACGCCCTTGGGCTCATGCGCTGTTTTCATCAACACCAGAATCACAGGGGCGTTGTTGCAAAGTTAGGCCTGGTAATAGCCGTACAACTAAGATGCGGTAATATCACGGTTATATGTATCACATGCAGCTGGTTTATTAGCGTCAACATGTGTTAACGGATACTTCATATAACACCTAGACGTAATCAACGTCGATACATAACCACCTATCAAACACATGTCAAACCACCCCAAGATTGTATGTCGATCCGGATCTCCGTCGCGTACCATTCATAAGGAGGATCATGCGTGGACCGGAAATTGACCCTCATTCTGGAAAGGGAGTTATAAGACACATGGTTATCTTCCGCATGGCTTCCGGAATCCATAAATCGCGTTCCTGTACTTTACTTCCTCTATTTCGTGAGAGATTCCTTGAATCGGATTCCTTTCGATTCTATTCGATTCGATTTGACAATCCAGACAGTCTAGACCATACGTCCCGCAGCCGGACTGACTTCTTTGTTACGATCAACTGGGAGGACTGATAAACTTGGAGCTTAGTTTTTTGGGGCATAACGACTATCCTGTCACTCACCAAAACGACATAACGGGCAGGCCTATTCGCTTTCTGTCCTCACGGGTTTCATCACCACGATTCCCATCACGCCGATCCGGTAACGTCTGTACCGGGTTGGCGCTTTCTCGCCTTGCACCATTTTGCTCACCTCATTTCGAGGCCATCACTTTCCTGAGGTGCTGAAAATGGCTACCTTTAAAAATCCGTCGCTCGCCCTCCCGTGGCTGGCAGTCGCCTGCTCCCTTCCCCGGCTTTTCTCACCACGATAGATCATTTATCTCTCCTCGCCGTCGTTAACGTTTGGAAAACGAAATGCTAGTCATTATTCGTTCCTCCTTTCCCTTTTAAAAAAAAGCTTTGTCCCCCCTCCCACCTGTCTTTACTTTGCAAGGCTGGTTAGGTGCAGGTGTTGTATGAATCTTGGTCCGTGGCGATCGTCCACTCTCTTATGCTTGCTCGACAATGGATCCAGAAGACGTCCAATGTCCGATCCCTTTCACAGCGATTTTTATCCATTCGACGGTACGTTCTAAATTTTGCGTCGCATTCTGGGGTTAATGTGATTTGAAAAATTAGGAATTATCGCAGAATCAAGTTCTGCACAGTTACGCTAGAAGTCCACAGGTAAGGTCATCATGTCCTTCAAATAGATCGACCGCTAAGGACTTACCAGTATTGTGAATCTCTGGCGATGAACTTGGCGGCACTTTTAACATTAGAGCCTGCCTTGTTACAAAGGACGGTCGCTAATCTGGAACAACAACTTCCGCCCCAGATCATTCTGCAATTTAATCCCGGAAATAACATTCCAGACAGCTCCAGGCCGCCTCTCGAGATGCCTTTAGTCTCTTGCCATGGTACTCCCCACTGGAATATGATTTTCTTATCGATCCTGCTGCTAATGATCATGACTCTTATAGGAACTGAGAGCGATGAAACGCCACACGTAAATGACACAATGCCAGCTGATAATGACGTATTCCTTGAAATGGATTGGCCTGATACAGTCGCACCACATGATCTCCACGTGGATGGCCATCAGGGTCTCGTTAATAATGCTCAGTCTGGAGTGGGCTTCACTTCCGAATCAAGAGTACCGGGTGTTAGTGACGACCCAACATGGAACACCGGATATGACGCTGACTTGGCCATGGACGTCGCGGCCGCGTTGTATCCATCTCCGAAGTCGAATCCTCCTCACACCCCA
This sequence comes from Talaromyces islandicus, assembly GCA_000985935.1. Taxonomy (NCBI): domain Eukaryota; kingdom Fungi; phylum Ascomycota; class Eurotiomycetes; order Eurotiales; family Trichocomaceae; genus Talaromyces; species Talaromyces islandicus. Next base: position 20,075 of record CVMT01000019.1, on the reverse strand, counting down.
AAGTTCATACACAGTGCTCTTAAAAGGAAGGTTCGCAAATCAGAAACATCCGAAAAAAGACTGAAAAGCCGAACAGCATCAATGTATGCAAATCGGATAGCATTGAGCCCATCAGAAATGCCGTGCAGTAACGATCCCAATGAAAACGGCCAACTTTTATTCCCGGACGAGGCAGTGCGGTTAAATCTGCTTAGGTCTCTTGCTAAACGTATCAAACGTCCTAAACGACCGTTTGATATTAAGAAGTTCCGCACTATTTATCAAACAGGCGATAAAATAATTAGTGACACAGGTATCCTTTTAAATGACTTAAAAGAGTGGCTCTCGGAAGATTACCGAACCTATGGGATTTCCCTTCCACGTTGTCACAATTTGTCTTCAGCAGAAATTGCTACCACCATGTTTAGGTTTCTAATGGAAACCAAAAATGACGAGCAACAAAAGTCCGTGTATCGTCGCCTGGCACAAGTTATATTTCTCATCTTTGTCAATATTGGCGTGGAACAGCTCAATACATGGGATAAAAATGAAGAGACTGTCCCCCGTTCCGGTAGGAATCTGACAGCTATATACCACAAGTCAATATTAGCCAGCGTTGGTGATTTGGAGGTAAATGGTAAGAAGTGTGACGCGGGCCAAGTCTCGGACTGCAAAAGTTACGGCAAACGATGGTGGATACTTGGAAGTAGTATTGGGATCATTACTGTTCTAACCTGTGGACCAGCCGAGGCGATTCATATGTATGTCATAACCCCTAAGTTGAGAAACCAGATACTTACACTATACCAGTGACAATCGCTCCAATTTCTGTGATAGCTCACTGGAGCTCTTGATCAACTACATGAGGAACGCGTATCCAAACGCTATGGCTCATTTCCAGTCATTGAACCAATTCGTGCAACCACTTTTTGCTAATCCACCGATATCCACAGATCAAGTCGTAGACTTGACTGGCCCTATAGACCCCTTATACTTGAAGTTCAGCGTTTCACGTGAAATCCCCGATCGGGTTGACACAGAGAGGGCAATGAAGACTGCAACAGAGAACTTACTACAATGTTTCAGGCATTTTGACTAAGTTCCGGGCCCGTTATTGCAGATGAGTTGTTAGTTGTTGATTGGTTGATAACTGCGGGTTGGGATCGTGGCTGCAGGCAGTTACTTTATGTTCTTTTATCTTGCTTAATGCCATTAGCACTCTTAATATGTTCACAGCAGTTTTTTTTTTTTATTATTTTCCTATGTTGAGCATATTTTAAAGGTAATTCTAAGCTTTGGATATTAATTTAATAGAAGACGAGGAGAGATTCTGGGTGGAGGAAAGAACCAAACAGCAACAGGATTGCTGGCGCTGCCACGATCACTTGGTCCCTCTGTCTCGAGAAAGCTGAATTACGGTGTTTTTGTTCTTTGCCAGGATAGCAAGTATTGCAATAAAAACCATCGAATGATACAGAAGCATTGGCATATCAATCAGTATATATAAGAAAGCATGTCAATCTTCTTTACTTACCATACTGCATCTAATCAATTTACGTTATCACTCTGAACATACAAGGAATTGTAACTTTCTTGCACCGTTTTCGCTTATAGAACGAGCGTTGGAACTAATTAAATGGCTAAATCCAAGGCTAACAGGCTGTCTCCTCTTCCTTCGCTTAACTTCGCAATATCATCGCGTTGCTGTGCAGTCGATTGTAAAACAGAAATCTCTTCCTCGAGTTGTTTAACGTGTGCCTGACTTCTCTGGAGCTGATTTCGACTATCAATTGCCTCATCAATAGTGTTTTGCATAGAGTTTCTCTGCATTCGTAGCTCCTCCAATTCATCACTACACGCCCAGCAAGTATGGTTCAGACTCTTTTCTCTCCATTTGACTTCTCGATCTAAGGCTTTTCTAACCTCTAGTAAAACCTCTCGTTCTTGTTTACACTGCGCGGTGACCTCTTTCAGCGCAGCTTCTGTATCTCCCTGCTGGGTTCGGAGATTGTCAATGTCTTTTTTCAGCCGTGAAATTGTTTCCTGATCACGTTTTGCCGACTCTGTGGTCTGCTCGATCACGTTAACGTGATAGTTATTGATGTTTTCCAGGTTTTCTATTGTGTATCGGATATAGTCCTCCCTCATGTTGAGAAAATGTAGGAGGCCCCAATCTGGAAAGGAGAACTTCGCCCCGCACGGTAAATTAGAAATGTTTCAGCGAAATATGGAACTTCTACTCACGTTCTGAGATGGATATGTGTCCTGGTTGTCACTCATGATGAAACCTTGCACCACTGCTTCTCAAGGCACGACTTTTACGTTGATGAGGATAGCCTAAATAAAGGTACGATGTCTTCCCATTTTTCCTTAGGCATTGTGGGCAAGAAATACGGACAGGTTGGTGTGGTCTCGACTCAATGCGGTGGAGATCTCCTGTGAATTAGCTCTCAGGTTATGTTTCACTCTGAAACACGGCGCGTACGTAAACTTAGAAAATGATTGCGGTGTGTAAATGAGTTAGTAAAGTGTGAATAAAGTATGGTTAAAGTGTAAATAAAGTGTAAATAAAGTGTAAATAAAGTGTAAATAAAGTGTAAATAAAGTGTGAATAAAGTGTGAATAAAGTGTGATTGAAAGTTTCTGGAGTTCTAACTCTATGGAATTGATCTTATCCCCTGATTGATCTTTTATATATATCAGAAAGATTCCACATCTTCAATAAACTAACTACATTAACAACGTATTATTTGTACAACCATTCCAGCATGTCGATCTATATCCTAATTGTCTTCTCATCACTTTCTTTTCCCTTCGTCTCGTCAACAATCCAGGGACGGTGCAATGACTTCCAATCTACAACGCCGAAGGATATCTCGTCCTGGGCGCTAAAGACGACATCCCCTACCGCGAGCACCCCGGGTTCATACATGACACCGACACCCACCACACCTTCTACCCCGGCAACCCATCCATCTACCCCCAAAACATCCTTGCCTATTACCACGTGTTCTATGACTTCGGCGCCTGCTACAACAATTTGGGGGAAAAGTTACTTACCAACTTCATATTGTGCATGCAATGGCGGCCAGATAGCGGGAATTGGTACCACTGTCGGAATTGATAAGTCTACCACCTATACCTGCGAGATCGATAAAACTACACTCCCCCCTCTCACGATCGTGGCACCTACCAATGTACCGGGCGAAGGCGGCCTGCCTGGGTGTAAAGCAATTGCATCGACTACGGGAACATCGGCATATTGCAACTGTGGAGGAACGCCGGCCCCCACACTCAGTCCCACAGCTTCGGGTTTCATAAACTGCGCCTACACTATCCAGCCAACAAGTTCTTATAACCCGGTAATACCGACCGCGCTCCCATTTGCACCAGGGGCATGCAATGTGCAAGTCTGGGAACGCGTGAGTGAAACGGGTATTGGACCGGACACATTCATTACGGTAAGACTCTTGGATGCAAATGGTATGGAGATTGGTCACAATTATGGTGGCCTGAACTGGGATGAAGTATTCGAAACAGATAGCAAACTCCCATGGGTTATGTTGGTGACACCGCACACGGCTATGAACAAAGAAATGATTGTCGGCCCGGTTTCTTTTGCGTACGGTTCACAAAAGTGGGATAGCAGCTCATCTCAATGCTCGGTGGATACGGATTTGTCCGATCGCAGGATAGATTGCCAATTCTTGTGTCTTAGGACGTAATTTACTTTTTGGAATAACGAACCAGTTGTGTCTATTAATATTCCAGTCAGATTAGCATCAATTGAATTCTTAGGGATGTAATTTTTTGGAATAACGAACCAGTTGTGTCTATTAATATTTCAGTCAGATTAGCATCAATTGAATTCTTAGGGATGCGTAATATTCTCCTTTAAATTACACGGTCTTTTCAACTATAGACAAAGATTCATAATCATCAGCATAAGACTGGAATTTCAAGCGTACAGGGCCTTGCTCAACATAGTCTTTCCGGAGCGGACCATATTCCGGAGAACAGTGGAAATCCGGTAATGTCTGCTCTGAAGAGCCGATTTCCTCTTCAGGTTCCATCTTATAAAGCTACTCCAGCCCGCTGAATAACACTGTTTCATCACAGAAACCAGCCCAGCATGATCAAATATCCAACATTACCTGGTCCCTCAGGGGAAAAGCCTCGGAAGAGACTCCGTAGCTCTTCACAAGAGCACAATTCTCAAAATGAGAAACTACAAACAGTTGGTCGATTTGACAAAAAAAAAGCAAAAAAGAAAGAAGGAAACGGGGAAGGTTTCCTAAAAAGCGCAGCACCTCTGGTAACTTCCAAACCGCCAGCCCCTAGTGTTACGTCTGTCACCGATGAACCTGGAACCCAGAGTACAGGCAATCTTATCTCCTTACTGTCAAAACCTACAAAGACCTCAACGTCGATTGAAAACGGGAAAGAGATAGACCATATTTTGAATACATCGTCCAAAGCACCATACAAAATGTTGGGAATAGATGATAACTACAATGACTTTAATACTTCCACAGCGGACAAAGCATTTATCGCAAGCGCATTTCGTCATCTCAGCCAGCGTGTCCATCCAGATAAAAACAAGGACCCCAGGGCAACAAAAGCATTTCAGAGTAGGTAATGGCTTTTCATTGGACCGACAAAATTTGCTAATAGTCACAAAACTAGAGCTGAACAAAGCCATGAAAAGATTAAAATTGCCCAACGAAGCATTTGCTGAGAATGCATACTCAAGTTCCAGTGATCCCTTGACAGACGATAACGACGACATAGATGGACATGACCAAGATGGTGACATTCAAATGGACGATGCCCCCGTTCAAGGAACAATGCCTCATTCCTATCATGTGAAAATGTACCACAAATGCACTCCGTATATCCACCAACTTATCAACGACCCACGTGATCATGAAGCAGCGTCTGCCATCGAACGCTGCAATGAAAAGCTCAAAATTTACAATCAAGAGAACGGCATGCATCGAAAAGACTGCTTCATTGTTTATCAAGGTCTTGTGTTGGAAGTTGTAAACGCTCAAGAAATATCGAAATCGTTTGGGAAGACAGCAACACACACCGACAAAAAATACCAGGCTGCACGAAAAAAAATCGACGAGGCCAACCAGAATATCAAAAAATGGGTTACTAGCAATCATTATCCTCGAGAATGGATGGTGCAGTTTCAACTTACCAGGAGTGCCGAGTTGGAGCATACTGTGACTGCTGATTCAGATCCTGGAGACAAATCGGCCGTAAACGGCACCCCAGAACCAGCGGCCGAACTGCAACATGCCGATTCCGGAGATGAATCGACTAGCAACTCGGGGTCTGAGTCCAACAGGATTCCCTGTAAGACTAGGGATGGACAAATAATTAAAACTTATCATGTAATGTCGTCCTATTTGGGGGTGCCGCGGGGGTGCACAGTCGTGATCCAACCTGATGAAGAGAAGGGAATCGGAGTTGTTCTATCCGGATCGAAATTTGGCGAAGAGGAGGTAAAAGCTTTCCTCAAAAAGCCCAATAAACCGCCAGATTACGGAATCCAGTCGAGAGACTTCGAATTCAAAGACGCGCGCTATATTGACAAGGTTACCTTTGTAGGATTACGTCTAGAGGATGACATTATTGAGGACCCCGATCACTGCGGTGCAGTATGCGAAGTTTCTCTCGTGAAGCGGAGAAACGGCAGGCCCGTCAAACGGGAAAGAAGATGGCTGCGTTGGAATAAACTTAGAGAGTTAAAGGGAAAGAAGGTTGCTTATGAGTTGATCGTCAGATTTTACAAACATGAGGGGATACACATACGTTCAAAAAAGTGGATTTCTCACAGAAAAATCAGAACGAATTCCCCCTCCAGTAGTGAATCAGGGTTCAATTCACCGAGACGTGGGCGAAGAGGGATGCCTAGCCGAAGAAACGTCAGAACGAATTCCCCCTCCAGTAGTGAATCAGAGTTCAGTTTACCAAGTCGTGGGCGAAGAGCTATTGCAAGCAAATCAAACCGGGAGAATGATGACCCAGACATTGGACATCTGGAAGAACGCATTGCCTCATTGCAGTTGGACTTGGCAAAAATCCAAAGGAAGAGACGAGAAAGGAGATCAGAAGCACCGCCAAGTGGATATCGACGGTATAAGTAACTTGTATAAAACTACCGATTTATTCCAGAATTTAATTTTAATAATGAACGAGTTTTATTTGTGAAGTAATCAATATGTATGCTCAGCAAAAGAGTAGAATTGCCGCCATAATCGCCGCAATTTGTGCGCGAATCGTTAACTAGGATTTAATACTGTATCTATCCCATATGAAGCGCTTGGTCTATGATTCGGTGGTGTCCGCTAATGGCCTTCCAAAATCTGCTGAAGAGTAATATAGTATTTTGAGCGGTGCTGCTTAGGTGGTAGAAGAATTTGATTCGTAGATTATCAGAACCATTTATCGATTGACTTTACACATGTATTAGCACCAAAAGCCTAAAGTTACCCCGGTATCTGGGTAGCCAGACTTCCGGAAATGCAGATCCGGAGAACCGGATTCTGGAAAGCGGGACGACGAATACATATTCCAGTCATCTCACCAATGGTCGCCCAAACCCACAGTTGGGTAATTATGATAGAACTAACTAAAATATATGCTGTGACCTGTGCCGCTATGGCCATATTACCTATACTCCTTCGAGCGTTCCAAAAAATTGCCTGGGTGGCTCATCAGCGACTTGGCTCCCTCGTCATCCGATATCTCGCTCTGCCTTTGGTGTTTCCCCGAGCTCGATTCTTCGGCAGTATCACTTGGCTGCGGCTCTGTCTCCAGATGGCCTATTTGGCCGTTAACATTGTCACGAACGTAGTCGGGACACGGTCGTTACGCGACACGGGCGACAGATCGGCAACCCTCGGCACCATTAACTTCTCCCTATTACTCGCCAGCCAACCAGCTCTTATCGCGGATCTCATGGGGTTTTCATTGAGGACCTACCTTTACATTCACAGCACGGTGTCCATGGTAACCTCTGCGCAAGTTTTAACACATTTCCTGATCCTCCTCATTGAAAAGCAAATATCCATCGGATCTGGAACTCAGTTATATGGATTGTTGGTAGGTCATGCTCGCTCATATCTGGATGTGTTACTGAGATACTAGGCTGCTGTTGGTATCGGTCTCATCCTCATATTCCTGATCCTGCGGCGGCCATGTTATGAACTTTTCATTAAATCGCATCACGCCCTCGCTATTAGTGCGTTCTATACCATTTGGCGACATATCCAAGGAGAGAATGCATTTGTTCGTTATTACCTTTTAGGTGGCGCGGCAGCATTTATTATCACTTTGGTGATGCACGGAATCTCCATGCTTCTCTCTAATATATCGGTTCACAGGCCGCTTCCCCGAACCACCATCATCCCACAGAAAGATTCCGTGACGTTGAAGGTGTCCAACATCCGGCCCTTCAAAGTTCGAGCGGGCCAGTTCTTTCAACTTCGAATCCCTGGAGTCTCTGTCTGGTCCCTGTTCCAGAACCACCCATTTGCTGTGGTGTGGTGGGACGAAGACAAAAATGGATGTGCTACATCACTTTCTTTTCTGGTTCAGGTTCGGAGTGGCTTTACGGCGAAGCTGCTTCAGAATGCCTCGAGCAATGCGGCTCATTTGACGTGGGTGGATGGCCCGTACGGTGTACCATTGGATCTTCGTGGGTATGGGTGTACTCTCATGTTTGCCACTGGAACTGGGATTGCTGCCCAGATTTCATATGTCAAGGAGATACTCAAACAGCGTTGGCAATGGCGATCTTCTATGCGGAATATCACCCTCGCTTGGGAGGTTGAGCACTCAAGTATGCTACACTCTATGGTTAAAGGTCTTGACCTGATTGTGATAGGTCAACTTGACTGGGTCCGCAACTGGATGCAGCAGCTCCTCGAGAAAGATCAAGGTGGCTATGTGAGTTCTATTTCTTGCCTCTATGGAGAGTACATTCATGTTGACCTACCAATAGATGCTACGCATCTTCCTTTTCATGCCAAATAATACCGATGCGCCTAGTAAATACGGGATCCATGATCGAATTGAAGTCCTGCCTCGAAATATGAACGTTGGCTCATTAATCGATGAAGAGATCAGAGCTAGGAGCGGAAAAATGCTAATAACTGGTATGATATCCTTTATGGGTTCCTTGGATTACTAACCCCTCTTAGTGGCTGCTACGCACAAGACTCGTGATGAGGTGAGGTTTGCCATCATGGAGCGCACCAGCGCATCTGGGCTGCTCTCAGATCAACCGGCGAAAGTTTCTTCTTTTCACGAACAGAAACCTAGGATGGAAGTCTACGTTTCAAATATGCAGGCCAATATGAAAGATCTAATAAGATCTTCCCGTGAAGATCCAAAAGATACAGTAGGCCAAAAGGTGGACAAGTTGGTACATTCAATACAAGTCTTTCATCGGAACGTGCGCCCTGTATCAAGCGACTTGACCAGCCGAGTTCACTCTATTGATTTGGCTGAGTTGCTCTTTCAACCTAGTCGCAGTTACACAATGATGTCACGCCGAGACGTTTAGAAAAACTGGGCTTGTCGCTTCTGGAATTTGATGCTAGCTAGAAATTATTTAGGTCATAGATACGCGCTGGTTTTCAGTTGGACATATAAGCTGCAAATTAATAGTCACTACTCCTACCTGGACCTGCGTACGCAGCACTATCAGTGACGGCCGGATCGGGCAATTAGTTCCTGTGGCCGCAGCTTGGCCTAGGCTCCTAAGGCAGTTAGACGCGCAGGCTTCGGCGGCAACTGCCCACATCGCTGATCTGTATTTTAGTTTTACCCCACATGCTTTTGTAATACGTATCGTACAATGACACAAGTTCATCTTTCTGCCGTCAGTAACAACATCGCCCAAAAAGTAACAGGCTGTTTGAACATGCCTGTAATTTGGTTAGATATTAAGGTTTTCCAAACATTTTGAACTTACATGTTCACTGGACTCCTTAATAGACCCCAGATATTATGGTGTTGGTATGGATAGCCTACTGTCTGTGCGCCATTCACGGTAATTGAATGTAGCCCCACCTAAGTTGACTGGTTACAGGCCCGATCCGGCCGCCCCCCCCGAGGCCCAAACAAAGAAATAAAGTTTCTTGCCCGCAGGAAGGTCAAGTCACAGTGGTGACCCATGACTAGTAAGGGAGATCTGGAAACTGATCTAATTCGTACATATTTCCCGACACAACGGTACGCTAATTGTTGTCCTAGGTCGCCTACCCAATCAAGCACGCAATGCTGGCGCGGGCCGCGCGGCACCATGTTCCGAAATTTCCAGCCCACCATTTAGAACCGCTTTGGTAGAAAGAAATAGAATCCGCATGCTGCCACTAAGTACTGTCAACTGATAGAGAATTAAAAAGGAGAAGGAAACAAAAAAAAATGCAACTCGAGGTCGGTGTGTGTTTTAGAGAGCAGGCAAATGATATTCGGGTCTCAGCTATAGGTTGCTATAGAATCAAACTGATTACTGATCTCCTTCAATTCCTACTTCCTTGTATAAGTCTGCTGCACTGTCGTTCCATGATTCAGCCTAGGTTCCTGCCCTGTGCCTCAGGTGAGGCTCGTGTGCCGTGGCTCAGGGACGGGGTCTGCAGGGTGCACCAGTTCTCACATTCGGATTATTTCAAAAAAAAGGCGGGGGGAAGGATTGGACAGTAGTCAAATTACTTTAAATGAAGCACTATCTTATAATGAAAATACTAACATTCGACCTCATCTGGTCATCTGAAAAGACTCAGGAAGCGAAAAAGCAGTAAAGGGGACCGCAAGATTACTTGATAAAGAGTGTCCTGTCAGTAGTTGCCATTCCAAGTAATTGCCGAGTTCCGACGCCCTGTTTTCGGACCCTAACTAGATCGTAGTTCCTCCTCTGAGTCAGTGGTATACATGCCCATGGTTTCGTAATCCGTATTAGCAACTGTCTGAATAAAGTTCGGGTTCATGCTCAGGTGCATCTGCCGGATGCCGAGCTGGCTAATGTAATATAAATAGTCCCCAGGAACCTCTGAGTTGAGAATATGCGGATAGGATTGCGGTCCTTCTAAGTGAGCAGCCGCGTGGCAAATTGGGTATGACGGCGAAGATTGGAGATACTGTGGGGTTCTAGCCAAACTGCTCGTAGTGTACTGAGCATTGATTAGATCTTGATGACCACTCGGAGAGAACCCATTGTATCCAGCTTCAGTCGACGGAGAGATGTGGGGAGCAGCTGTAAATCGAGTCTCTGACGACAACTGCAAAGAAGGAGGATTGTATGTGCCCAATGAATAGCCGTGACTTTCTGCTGGGGTTGACGCACGGCTAGTATAGGAACTGTTCGGCTCCGATGACTTGGTCCTTCTAGAAAAGGCAGGGGATGGACAGGGGGCATCGGGATGGTTGGATTTCATCCCTTCACTGCGCTCATCCCTAGGAGGTTTGCGCTTCTTTCTCGGCTTCGGCGTAAACTTGTAATTCGGATAAGCCATAAAATGGTTGTGCCGTTCTATCAGGGCCAGTGACTCATACTCCTCACGTATATGTGCTGGCTCCTTAAGCCAGCTTTGCCCGGATATTTTTGATACAACTATGTGGCTGGCGTCTGCGCTCCATGCTTTAATGCGCTCCGTATACGCGGATCGGTAGAGCAAAAATGAGTTCATAGGTCTGGATATCCTGCCGTTCTTAGCGGTCTCCTTGTGTCGGGTTTCAATATCGCGGGTAACCCAGGCCCTCATGTTTCTGACCGGAATATGGGACAGGCTCTTGGTCAAAACGCTCATAGGCTGTAAAATGGTCGGAATTATTTTTTTCTTCGCTTTGCTAGGCTTGGTGCGGCGCCTTACGCCCGGGGAGTGTCGAGCCTTTTCGACTGGGGTTTGTACGGGCTCGTCCTTGACGGGGTTCTCGGAAAGAGACACTGGATCTAGCTCTAGGATTCTGGCGTGCTGAAACCACGAATACATCAGCCTGTACTGAGATAATATTGTTGTTCTTGTATACTTATCGTATCCTGCTGGTGGGTCGTCTCCTTTTTGGGAGAACAGGTGGCAAATACCTAAATGACTCCGTCAGATAGCAGCTCACAGAGCAGGTGCGTAGAACTCACCGACTGGCCAGTCGATCTTGGCAAAGAGGGAGACGACATGCTGCACAGTGGGGCCGTGTAAGGATATGATGGGTTTAATCGCCAAGTCTGATCAGGGTTGACTGATAGCCAGCGGACGTCAAGACCACTCGCGGGGTGTTATTGTCCAGGAGAAAGAAACAGAGGACTAAAAGAAGACAAATCCAAGCAGCGGGAAAGAACAGCAGGAACAAGAGAAAGTAGTGTCTGCTATATACCCCGTTGCAAACAGATCCATTCCTAGGCCACGCAGATGCGGTCCCATCCTGGGATCACACTCAGCAAATCAGCATTACCTCCTTCCAGGATCCCCGGCATGCGTAACTTTCTGTAATGTATTTGTTAATACCAACCGCGATACCGTACCGGAGCATTACCATGGTATCAAGTGGGTGTCTCCGGGGGCTGGCCGTGGGACCAAACTTAATCTCGATGGCAGGGATGCCATCCAGGATACCTGTATAGACAAAGGGGAGCGATCTTCCGTTGTAAATGTGCAATTTATGACCCAAAAGGTACTAATATTGTCTAAAATGACGCTATTGCTACGTTCAAGCTAATGTCTCCAACGGTGAACTTGGCTAAGATGGTCCTGTTTGATTCTTGCAAGGAACACCAGCAGATAAATACCATAGAGACCGAGTAGGAGGACGGAGAGGATTCCGGTGACCGTAGCTGTGACCACAGCAGTAATTGACCAGTGCCCGTTGTGACCGGTATAAACATTCACAACTGTCGTTAAAAACCCCATTATTGAGTGAGTTCCACCAGGTCTGTTGTTTTTATTAGTCCACTGGTCTAGCCAATGACGTTATACTCACAGAAACAAGCGATTCATGGTGTAAAAGTAGTTCGCCCTGAGCTTCCACCATAGCCACATAATGCCACACGCACCGATACCGCAGCAGATAGCTGCTGTCCAAAGAAGGGGCAGATTTCGAACCGCCCGTACAAGCAATGTTTTAGGTACGCTTTCACTAGCAGAATGATTGATGGAAGTGAAAGTCCCTGGGAATACTAGATACCCTGCCAAGAGAATCCAAGTGAAAAAAAGAGCCAATAAACTTGAGCCAAGAGGCAAATTGTCGTATTCGATCAACATCCGCAAATACTCCGTTTGATGTCTAGGGAGGTGCTGATCAGTCTCCGGAGGTAAGATTGATAAAATAGTTAAAAAACGCAAAGTTCTCCGAGAACCCATTTTCAAGTTTGGTCCCTGTAGTAATACACGCAGCTAACATCTTATATTGTTATTATTCGTGCGCCCCCTATTTGCTTTTCCGGAAACATGCCGTTATCCGGAAAGCCAACTTTTGGGGCTAGAACCCTTGTTGGTTCTTTGTTTCTTTATTTCTTTGTTTGGGGCAGACTTGGGCGCATGACTAGTGAACCACTAACTGAGGGGTAAACAGGAAATCGTCCATTCATTGAGCTGCCTTTCTAAATCATGCATCATGCCTCTCCAACCGATCGCACCTCGCGCTTAGGTCTTTGATAGCATCTGTGATCGCCACCGTCCATGGTTGAAGTGAGGTATCGACGTACTCGACTAGCTCGGCCAACATTCTGACGGGTTCATGTTAGTACGTCCTAAAGGGGATATGTGACTGGACACACTGGGATTTCTCGGCAAGCCTTGCACGCGGTTAGCTGATCATGCTTTAATTACGGTGACTGCATGGCTCACTCTCGCTTAAGTCGTTCAAGATCGTCTTGCAATGTTCCATGTTGCCCTGAAGTCTCGGTATTGGTGGGAGGACTAAGCGGGCGAGATGCGTCTGTTTGCTTCTCTTTGGGTGTATTTTCCTTGGCCGAGCTGAGGTCCTGGGCAGGTGAACGACTCCCCGAAAGACCAGCTGGATGCCAGTCGGAGAAACTCACTCCAGAACTCTGTATGCCAGGAGCAATCTCATGCTCCCATTCTGCAATAAGACTTTCCCATATATCTTGGTCTCCGTGTTCGTTGTCCATTTTCCCCTGTTCAGATAACTGTTGTTCCTTTGGGTAGACTGCACGATGGGCTGATGATATAACCGGTCGGTTTAATAAAGTTTCCAGTCACCTGGATCTAGGTTCACGGGGGAGAATAAAGACAGGAGAATGACGGGATATATCAGCGGACTACATCACCCCTCCATTCAGGTCACTCACACAAAACATAATGTCTACCAAACGAGAGAGTTATCGCTTCCATGAGGACACTTTGCTGGCTGAACTGAAGCTGAGAAAGCCGCGGATGACTTGGAAAGAAATTACCGATTCATTCAACAGTGCCATGCCTGAAAATCGCCAGAGAACTATTAATGGCCTCAAATACGAATGGAAAAAGATCAAGCACAACTATCTACCAGCGGTGAATGATCAATTCCTTCTTATCGCCAGTGAAGTCTCTACTAATTTCTTTACAGGAGACCCAGGATATGTCTGCGCTTCTCAATGGACAATCCAGGATGGGCCCGGAGATCAGCGGCATGTCTTTTCCGGAACTGGATTTCGAGACGGAGCCTTTCCTCCGGCTTGGTTAAAGTGTACGGCAGATACAGAGTGGTATCAAATTCATGTATCGTATGCGTTTGATTGAAATATTGACGGGTGACGTCACTATTGACGGCAAATCCGGTCATTCCAGTATATTAGTATAAATTTCAAAGAGCCCAACTCCAAACACGAACAGACGCACAGTATGGGAAAATATAAGCATAGCAAGTTGAAAAGGCTCGTATCCTTTAATCGCACCGATTCTGTTTCCAGCACACCAACCATGCAGGGAAACAGGAGCTCAGAAATTGTCTCACGGAGTTTTGAAAGCATGGAAACCGGGTATCCTCCGCCACTCTCCCCAAGACGAGTGATGGATCCTATTCCTGAGGATCCCGAGGAGATTCTCCTTCCCGATTTAGACTATCTGATTCGAACCCACGGCGGAAGTACATCTGTCACAGACCGACTACGTACAGAGATGATGAGATCTAAACGCCGCAGAGCGCAATACGACGAAGAGGTCCTTGACTTGAAACGTCACATTGGAAGGTTACAGGCAGAGTTAGCATATCTCCAAGAGGTAAAGGGTTCTCTGATGCAGCTTTACACCTCGGTAGTCAAAATCAACAAGGAGACGTTGCGAATACAGAATATGCTGCAGCACTCGATTGAACACTGCTCAGCAGGTTTAGGGAAGGCAGAAAAACAATTCCTCGGTTACTGGGGCATCAACATGGATCAAGGATACGAAGGGTTTATCTAATGCTTAGATGTATATAAAGTATACCTTCAATTTCTTCACTGGCGGAGATCAATCTGAGAAATGAGATACATCTTGTGTGCAATGATTCGTGCGATATTTGGTCTGCTTGGACCGGTACCATCTGCTGATGAAAACAAGGCATACCGCCACTGCAGCAGCCCCCAGTATCGCTCCTCCGATGTATCCCACTGTTACTCCGACTGTAGTTCCTTTGTTCCCAGCTTCTGTGGTAGAAGTAGGAGCGTCTAGAGTTGTAGAAGATGGATTGTTGGGCACCGTGGGAACTGGTATCGCAGTCGGCAAAGTGAAAACAGCAGACACTGACGAAATGCTGATGACGGTTGAGGTGGCAAATACACTTGATGCTGAAACGGTGGAGCTAAGAGGCATATTAACTCGTGTCGATACATCCGTGACTGAGGTCGTTGGCAAGATGAAACCAGTGTCGGTAGCTCTATGTATTGCTTCAGGTGCCTTGAGAACTTCCGAGTGAATGACTGACGACCAGTCAAAGCTGGACGTAGTATGCTTCACAGATATGGGTAGGCTGTTGGTGCTCGAAGGTGAAACGCTGGGTGGTTTGCTCCGAGTAACATGATCAGAACTGGCAAGGCCATTGGCGCTCGAAGGCGAAACGTCGGAAGATTTGTTCCGTGTGACAGTATCAGAACTGCTAATGCGTAAGTGAGAGGAGGGCTCGGACCATGTATACCCAGTATCTGGCGTCTCTAGAGGATATGCCTCATGACAATGGTAGGAGGAAGTTGGACGTGTGAAGTTGCGCGGAAGAATCATATTTTTTGTTAGACAGAATATGTTGAGTAATACCAAGTTTTTAATGACCCTTTAAATTATACTTTTACAAAATAAACTTTCTAATCATGTGTTGATCACACACGCTAATCACACTTTGATCACACGCTAATCACACCCCAATCACCCAATTTACCCCCCGGTAGCTCTGCACTTTATTCTATAGTCACACTTGAATCATTCTTTTAATATATCTTTCAATAGTTCCTGTATTACGAACGTATCGTTCGTTCAGTTACAGTACTTTGTACTGTCACCTTCGTAACCCTTGTGAAACAATGTAAAAATGGGCCTAGTGTGAGGTCCAACCATGAACCACTGGAAAGGAATAATACTATTCATGTACTTGATCTGAACTATCCTCTTGTGTAAATTGTCACTCGCTGTAGGGTAAGGGTGAGAGGCGCTGTCCGACAGTACCTCGGGACTCCCTATTCACCCTCACATCATTACCGTAGATTGGGTAGGTGTCAGATCTAGAGGACACCGGAAAGCCGGAAAGAAAGATATTGTTCCTACGACTCGTATAATTTAAGGCCTGGAACGGTCAGGAACAACTTTTTGCTGGCCACATTGCCGTACAATACTTCAAGATATGAAGATAGTCACTGAAGACACGTCCTGGCTCCGAGTCATACACAAGGATGGATTTTGGTTGCAAAATACCGAGCGTCTATCTAAAATCCTTCAAGGTTTGCCAAACCCGGACTTTCAGACACCTCAGTTACTGCACTTTGTTGGACAAACTGCAAAAGAAAAAACCATCCGCGCAATCTTCCCTAATAGCTTTAAACGACGCACTACCGTGTCCGGTCTCTATGACCTCCGTGTGGTAGACTCCACCATGAGCTCCTTTGCACCATTGCTTCTAGCAGACTGCAATCCATTTGCAGCGCCTGTCCAGGACGAGTTGTCGACAGAAACAAAGAGCCACTTACTTGAAGTAAAGTGGCCTGCGACATCTCGACACATCGTAGACGTTCTTTTGGCGCGTCTAACCTTTCTCTTTAGTGACCTGATCTGCATCTTTGTCGAAGATTTCCCAGACCTGAGAGAAGTTGCAATTCAGTTGGTCGGTTGGGCAAAGGCAGCACAGTCGTCCAGCCTTCCGTCTTCCTACCGCCCACATGTGATTCTGATCCTGTCTGAGTCAGCCAGTACACAGCAGCAGATCGAAGATTATATTAGTGGACCGGAATGGGCTGAGATAGGTGGCATTTATACGCTACTGCCACCTTTCTACCAGAACAATTCTAAGAATCAAGGGTATATGCCACTCAAAAATGTCCTTTTGTCGCACTTGCAGGAAATCAACGATCAACGCAATCAAAATGGAACGCGGCTATCCTCTAGCCATTTTGCGGCTTTTTTCGGTCTCGCTCTGGAGCACGTTGCCAAAACCGCATCGGATCCATTCGACTTCATTGCTGCGACGAGGGCGGACAATCCCCTTGAGGAAGCATATGTCGGCCATATTGTGAACTTTCTTCGACTTGGTCTGGCGCTTGAAGTTTCCTATTATGACATGACATCTTTCATCGCATCTGCCATCCTCATGGACGCCTATCCTCCAAAAATGCATTGTAAGAACCCAATATCCCACCACTTAAGCAAATCTAACATTACTAGGGTTCCCCCCAAGCGAAGTCTTCCACTCTCTATATATGCCTTTCTGCTCCCAGGCTGCAAGCAAGGTGGTTAATGGGGAGGATGCGGTTACTATACTAAATTTGATAGAAACCCATATTTGTCGACTGTTTCGTGAATTGACAACTGGAGACAAGACTTCGGCTCAGATCCACAGCGACAACTTGAGCCTCCGAAGTCGAGACTGGTCGCTAATGCGGTCTAACCACACATGCCTCTTCTGCATACGGCGAAAGCCCGAAGAACATGTCCTCACCTGCGGTCATACAATCTGTGACCAATGCCCGCGCATTTATGGCCGAGAGTCGAAGGAGGCCGACCAGCGGTTCGTTGTGTCGTCTTGTATCCTATGCAAAGTTTCCGCAAAAGTAGTAGCAAGTTTAACCCCTCCAACTGCAAACTTGAGTATTCTCAGCATTGATGGCGGCGGTACGAGGGGCGTTATACCTTTAGAATTCTTACGGGCCATGCAAGATTTGATTGAAACGCCCCTTGTTGATCTTTTTGATTTATCGGGAGGGACAAGCTCAGGTATGCTACCATTTCTTTTACCAAAGAGCACTTACTGATTCATAGCACAGGGGGTCTCATTGTCATCGGGCTCATAATGATGGGCTGGAGTGTTCACCAATGTAGCCATATATTTGACAAGCTTGCGCGACGTGTATTTCACAAATCTCCGTGGATCAGCGGCCAGTTTTGGAGTTTCTTTACAGGTCTTCTACGCTGCATCATTTCTGACGGCGTATACGATGCAAAGACCATGGCGCAAACTTTAATGGATATCCTGGGTTCAGATCGCCCCATGTTTGGCTACACCAAAGGATACTCAGGAAAGAAAGTGCTCATCACAGCAACGGATACTGAAAATTCTTCTACGTTGGTGTTTGCCACATACAACGGGGATGCTGCCGTAGGGCATCAGTGCGGTAAAAGGCGGCATTTCATAATGATGAATTTGTGCTAATAAGGCCAGGGTATGAATTTGTGCATCATGAGGATATCACAAAAGAACCACTAGTATGGACAATGTACGTATCCACCTTTCTCTATTCTCACAGTGCTAACTCTTCAAAGCGGGCAAGCAACATCTGCTGCACCAGGGTAAGATTGGTGGTCTATTCATTAGGAATACTGCTCACCTGGACTAGGCTATACGCACCGGTGGAAATGGAAATCCCTCTGAAAAGAACACTTCAGGATGGTGGATTAGGCGGCCACAATAATCCTACACTCCTCTGTCTTCTTGAACGACGTCGGCTGTTGTCTTTCCATGTATCCGGTTATGTGCTTTCTCTTGGGACTGGCAAACGGATGAATCGCAAGGATGATCACCTCAACAAGACCCAACGAAACGACATTTCCCAATGGCTACATAACCATGCAGTGTTTCGCATGGGTCGTTCACTGGGTAGATGTGTGGATGGTGATCAAGTAGCCAGCAGGCTCTTTGATGTGGAAGTCGCCCGTTTCAATGTCGAACTTCCCGAGCCGTTAAGGATATCTGATACCGCTGGAATGACCGCCCTGCGAAAAATGGCACGGAACAGTTTGAGTAGATCCAGTCAGGTGTTCGAGGAGACAATCAATGCACTTGTCGAAAGGTTGTATTTTGTCCTTGATAGACTCCCAAGCCGTGTGGGTGATCGGTTTTGTTGTGAAGGCTCGATCCGCTGTCGCGGCAACTGTCAAACCGTCATTTCGGATCTTTTGAGATTACAGGATAATCGTCTCGAATTTATGACCGATTCTGAGCTGCTGGGTGAGCTTAATATTTCCAGTCTTCGTTTGGACAGATGCTCTGGCTGTCAGCGGTATCGGAAACAAGTGACCTTCTTCGTTCGCAATCTTACAAGTATGATCAATATCTATCTACGAAGCGGCAAGGAAAAGAGGAGAAAAATCAGTTCCTTCCCCCAGTCAATTCAATGGTTTGTTCGTCGTCAGCAACTTGATTCATATTTTGGGACCCCGGACCATGGATCTCCTGGGCGTCTCCTGTGTTGTAGTGCTGATGAGGGGCATGCAAAATACAATAAACCAGCAGTTGGATTACGCAAGAGAAAGCAGCAAATCCAGGAAGTCCGTAATCCAAAGAGACAGTGTTATTAGAGGCACAAATTGGTAGCTTAATATTTTCAAAGACAAAGATGTTTAATGAACTAGTATATTAATTGATTCTTCGAAAAGATTTTTTAGTAGATATTTGTTAAATCGTTATGTAAAATCCTCATCCAATCAATGCTGAATACTCCATAACATATATAGAATCTTGTTGTATGTGCCTTAAAGAGGAGACAACAGATCTTCTCGTGCTATATCTAGGAACAGATGGATCCAATACCCTTAAGGTTCATAAGCTAGCCACAGGGTTAGTCTAACACAATAGCTTGTTTTAGGACTGTTTCATACCTAGGGAGTCATTTTGGGAGTTCTAGAGTTCCGGAGTTTCGGGAGTTGCGGTGTGTGGTATTTAGCCTTATATATTCCATACTCAGTTGAGCTTTTATTCTCAAACTAAGCCTTGAAAAGTACCTCAGCAAGATATCATGAAATTGGACTCAAAGATTCTTTGCATACTTTTTACAGCGGTCAGTGGGCTGAGCATCTATTTATTACACTTTTTTTCACTGACCATTTCAGCAGCTCGGCGCCGTAGAATGCACTTCTCTTTTATATGACGCCAATATTAGCAAAATGGTATGCCTATATACCTTATATGGAATACTTTCAGGTATATCTGACAGCAAAGGTGTTAAATGTAACTACCTTCCCAACAGCTAACCACCCCTACGGCAAGAGTATTTTTTCAAGGGCATCTGTGAGTAACATCAGACTTGGTTACAACAAACTAACAAGGCTACAGGATACCAATCCAACTTGCTCTCTTGAATTTGGGCTAGCCCTTGTTAATGAAACAACCACAAACATTGGCCATCTGTCTGATGTTGCAAATGTTACATGCAGTGTGCCCGCAGCTACTTGTGCACGTGTATCTCATCAAGGAAGATCCTCGATTTTCTTCTGCAACTTTGTATGTATAATAACTAGCAAGCTATATATGCAGGTTACTGACATCAGCATAAAGGAAAGCCAGGACATTAACACTGCGTGTGGGGATCTTATTCAACCAGCCAAGCAAATCTCCAACGCCTGTATCATTGGCAACAGTTATACCTATGGCTATGTTTCTGGCACCATTAACGGCCCACAATGTTACAG
>CVMT01000018.1:28323-51021 GCA_000985935.1 Talaromyces islandicus | reverse complement strand
TTTCCCTGACGCAGCAGAGTCATGGCGGGGCACCTTCAATTCACAAGTGGGGAATTTTCCGTCATCAAGAACACGACAGAACACCGTACGCACGCTGAGTTCAACCATTCTGTTCGACGTCCGGAAACATTTCAAATTTTGTTTCTGGCATGATCCTTTTTCTCGAAATTTTTCTATTGACATTAGACGACAAATCAATAAAAGAAGGGCTTCCACGCAGGAAAAATAGCCACCTCAGCCATCGAATATTCATATCGCGAAAACGGCTCATTCTTCTGAAAGACCTGGTAAGATAGTAGAGGGGAGGTTTGAATTGTAGGTTTACATGCCAATCGTAGAGGTTTTGAGACCAGGGAGCCTAACGGGTTCCAGCCTTGTGAGATTACTGCAGTTTTCAATCCCTCTTTAGTGCGAAAATACGGGATTACTGCAGCTTTCATTACCTAACTAGCTTTTCAGTGAAAACTGCAGTTTTCACTTCAAATTGTTTGGAAAATTTCGAGAGGACTGCAGCCATCGTAATTCCCCGCTGACCACAATGTTGCAGGCCAAGAATAAATATGTGCCTGTCAAACTCAATCAGACGAGAAGTAATATGCTTGTCCTTTTCATTTTGTAGTATGTTTATCTTATTGATAATGGCTATGTCAAACGGTTCAACAACTCGTCACCAAGATGTGAATCGTAGGTGGATATTCTGTTAGCCGAAGGCAAGAGAGAGCGATAACGTAGGCAATCCTTAAGTAAAGTAGAGTACTATCGCCTATGTAGCATCATTCAGCGGCTGCTGACATAAGTAGTAATGGTTGGCTGTGAGTTATCCATTCTTCTGACAGGCTATCCCGAAGTCGCTTGACTCTCTGAACTACGATATTTTCTGCCACCTTATTCCTTACCATGATATTGAAGTGGCATTAGCACTCACACAAGTCAACCAATGGCTACGTAAACTCTTGTGGAATGAAAACTATGCGAAACAAGTAATGATGGTGTGGATATCACCCTCCCCAAATAGGCCTGTATATTGACTGACAGATCCACGCCACGTATTCGGAGGAATATGATATGGCCTGCCAAGAGAAACAAACCTTTCAAGAGGCTCTCCTCATATTTGTCGGCGTCACTGAGCGTATTCGCAATGCCTATCCATCCTCAATCGCCCAGATCGAGTCCCTAGACCTAGACATCCTGCATTACAAACATGGACTTAATACATTTTGCTATGTCGCCCAAGAGAAGCAACCAGTCGAAGATGACTCACCACCGATAACAACGTTGCATCATATCAACATTGCTCAACTTACAACAATCACGAAAGATATGTCAGACGAGACAAATACACCACAACGTTATACAATCAGAAAAATCTTATTCTGCTCTTCGGCATTTATAGTCCTTTATTCAGAGGGACATTCCAAGAGTAAGAAGATAAGATTGTTCGACATCAAAAACAGCCAGCTCCGCCGATCTGGAAATTTTCAACTATTGCCGGAGGAACAGAGCCCAACGGCTCTTCTAGAAGGCGACACCCTTCGCCTTTGTACATTCACACACAAAAGAGGATGGAAGGTCAGGGTTATAAATATGCTGACGTAGGAGCGAATCGCAATGAAAAATATCGGCTTATCAACATGCTTACCTCAAAACATCGGCCGATATTTTTGTTTCGGTGCGTTCCGTGGTACCTTTTATGTGACATATACCACTCAGCCCTTTGAATCAACATTTTCTGGAGAAGACCCGCAAAATGGAGACTCGCAAAACAGAGTCCCGCAAAACAGAGTCCCGCAAAACAGAGACCGGGAAAAAGAACAAGAGCTTACTAGGTATGAAACCGTTCTAGGCTATTCTATGGAAATTCCCCATACTCGTGAGGACCCGCCTTCCATTGAAGAAGATTCCTATACCATAGGTTATATGCCTTTGGCGTGTGACAGGGATATGGAATGGAAAGTTATGCCGCGGTGGGGAAAAGGAGATTACAAAAATGGTATTGTCACTTTCAGCGAGTTTACAGAGCTATGGCTTGAGTGTCACCCTGCGGACGGATATGTTCTGGTCATGGAATCAAGATTAGAAGTGGGTGGCAGTGGCAAAAAACGTGTTCTCTTCCAACAAGTCATCGGAAGTCAAGAGAGACTCGTGAGAAAAGGTTTTCTGTGCCAGAGACGTGCATCATACGCATACATGTCAAGAGCTGCAACCTACCTCGAGGTTCTGAATGGCAAGAAATCGCTGATCCTCCGATCTCCGATATCAACTGCAGCCTTTTCCCAAGACCGTATACAAAGCGAATACACAACTATAGCGAGTGACTCTCGTTCTTTGGTCTTAAAAGGAAATGACTCATCCTTTATACTGATATATTTCGATCCACCAGTAAAATCAAATCTAGCCGTCCGTTCGACTCAGACATCGGCGCCCAAGTTGGATACCGAGGCTAGACTACCACCTGTCATTCAGCGTACAAGCTTTACGCATATTACTACCGGAACAAGCCGCCTCAAGGTGTGCAATTCGTTACTTCACATCACACTCTCTGCTGACCAGGAAATGATCAACGGCTCCCTTTCTATCCTTAAGCTGGGGCGTCACCGAGAATTAAGAGCTGAAGAGGAGGGCCCCGCTGCTAAACGCAAAAAATTGATAAGTGACGCTAGGTCATGTCCCAAACGCGATCAACAAACGAGCCATATCCGATGAGCCCATACTTGGTTATGGGTGGAAAACAACTACCGCGAGGCAACACATTCCACTGGAAGAGCGTGTCTACGCAAGGTCTTATCCTTTCCTACTATTATCATATAGAACATATTTCGCATATTATAGTTTAATAAAACAAAAGAATTTTAACTTCAAAAAAGACATAGTTTTTGATTGACCTCGAAATTTCTGCGCATACATTAAGACAAGTAGGTTAAGTGGCCAATGGTGCTTCAATATAGAGATGATGATTGGACACACTCTTGCCAGAAGCTTTTGGCAAGGCACTAGCTAGGGCTCTAAATTGATGAGAGGACAACCCAAGACGATTTGCGCCGTCCCGTGAAGAGAACGAGAAGACCAATAACCACAGGAAGCAACCAGCCAACAACTCAGACCGCGACCAGATCGCCGCTAGACGGCTTCTCGCTTCCTGACCTCCACACAGTCTCCCAAGCGGTTCTCACCGTAGAGTTCTTCCCATCAGAAATCATATACTCGTTTTCATGAAAAGAGAACAGAGATGCACTAGATCATCTTAAATACAAAGAGAAGCTGATCGTTCCCACTGACCAAAGATATACGAGGTACGAAATAGGTGATGCACAGTCATCAGCAGCGCCTAGAATTACCAGTAAGGCCACCAAAGCGCACACACCATTCTCCCAAAAAGAGTTGGATCTCTTAAAACAACTAAAGGAAGAAGACCAACTACTCTGGAAATAAATCAAGAAATACTTCCCTGGCCGAACAGAGAATACCCTCCAAGTTCAATACAGCACGAAGGTCAAGGGTCGAGATCCAGTGCTGCCCATCGAGTCGGATAGTAGAAGCTGCAGACAAAAATCCCCTCCCACGACCGCGGATCAATCGGCCCCCCTCAATATGGTCCACGTCGATCTCGGCGTTCTGTGGATCGGTAGTCACCGTTGTAGAGGAAGCGAAAAGTTGGGAGCCAGGAAAGGAAGGTCGGGCTAAGTCTACAATATCCTCGTAAGGTTAGCGCATACACTGTTTAATCCAAGTCAATGATGGCCACCCTGTCTAGCGCCAGAAGTAGAGAACCGTCTTTGGATAACAGGAGCCCAGTCAAATCTCTAGCTCTCGGATAGACGCTGATCGCTAAGCTTCACAGAGCTGATGGCAGCGTAAATGCATGGCAGAGGCTATCTGAACACATGCTGGACGGATGAGCAACTCCCATTGTGTAAAATTTCAGTGCCCTGGTGATGAGAACAGAGCTTAAAGGAAATATCACTGAAACGCGGTACTGGGAAACGCATGTTTCCGCATAAAAAAGGTCGTCGACGTTTCTTGTATGTGGAAATCGTCTGTGTGCTGGACTTCCGGTCGACGAGAACGCCGAATTTGGTATCACGTGACAATAGTTGTGGAGCTTGCGGAATCATAAGCGACAAGGATTGCGGCACCACGAAGATTCACCACCACGGTTATTGAGACCGAAACGCACCACTAAACCACCTGACAACTACGCGCGACAGCAAGAGGAAGAAGCGGAGCAGATAAATACGCGCTCCCAGCAGAAAAAGAAACAGCAAGACAGGCCAGCAACCCAAAATGACGAACCAGCTTCGGATTACTCCTCGACCGAGAGCGAGGACCTGGACACAACCAAACTGGTGGAAGAGCTTATCAAACTCAGGAAAGAGATCAGACGACGAGACGACTTGCATAAGGAAGAACTAAAGAAAATCACGGAAGAATTTAGTACAGCCCTAGCGGAAGTCCGACGCGAGCTACAAACTCTGACACTGCAATCCCATCCCGAGTCATGCTCACAAGACAGCCACGAAGAGATCCTTCGGGAAATTCAAGCTCCTTAATGAGGGGCGTTCATATTAGCAACGAAGACCAAGCAGTTAACGATATCCATGATGTTTTGAAACCCTATTACAAAGTGGCCTTGAAAAGATTTACAGACAATGTTGTTCTTCAAGTGACTGAACGGTTAATCTTGGGAATTGGCGGCCCAGTGAGGACATTCTCACCTGACTTTGTCGGAGAGCTTCAGGACAGTGACCTAGCGGATATTGCTGGCGAAACATTCTCAAGTTCTAGTTCGAGGAACGAACTGACTAAAAAGTGCGAGAAATTTAAATTGGCACTACAGCTTGCCAAGGAGTGCGGTATGTAGGTATTGATAAGGAAGAGAAGGACAGCAGAGACCCCGTTTGTCCATAGACGATTCGGACTCATAATTCTCTGGTAATGTTTAATGTTTAATATTCAAATTTCGGTTTTTTAAGGAGTACCAGTTATTAAGTCAGATGAAACTACCCAGGAGTTGTACAAACACTAACAGTAATCAGAGATTCAATATGAGTATTCCATCTCATATATCCTGCCTGCCGTTCTGTAATTTTGGAAGACAACGTGTGGTATGATAACATTTCCCTGTCCTTTATTTTCAGTAGAACAGACCTGGGGTGTCTACTCACCAAGAGAGGCTTCTGTGGAGCAGGGATAGTCAATCATATTTAATGGTATGTTTGGGCTCTAGTTGACCGTCCTCGCTCTACAGGAAGTCTCGCTTGGTAAAGAGACTTCAAAAAAGAATTAATTGGATGGATTCGGTAACTGGCGTGAGCAACAGGAGTTTAGTCAGGATAGATGTGCAATCTTCGCATAACACCCTCCACTGCGTCGAAGTCTCTTCCAGAATCAACCCAGACAGCACCGATAATGGCTTCAATGTCAGTTGCAAGGGCATGAGAAGATCGCAATAAATCAACTTGGCGTGATGAATCCAGTTCCACAAATTTATCGACACGTATTCTTCTGGCTTGGTGAGCCATTCCTTGTTACTCCCGTAATGCTGCAGTCGAAAGTTTCCGCTCTCTAAAATCTATCAGCAAAAGGATTTTGCTGTTCTTGAGCAATCCTACCGCAGCTTTTCCCGCTTCCGTACCAGTGATCTATTATCATCAATGCTGCCACTTTATCACCCAGAAAAGCCAAGCGTTTGTTCTGGGTTTGTTTCAAGGCTTCCTCTAGGATATGATGGTCTCTAAATGTGTATGCGATGGCCCTTTCAGCGCCTTCGAGATCTCCTTTGCTATTCATACTTAGCAGAAAAGGGAGAATGGAGAATTTTTATTTTCCTATGATCAGTCAACGATCTTGATGTAAGGTAGGAGATTTACTATAGTTAGGGCAGAATCGAGGTTATTAAAGGAAAAGGAAGGGGGAATCAGAGGTGACGTCAACGACTTTGTATACGCGGTCATATGCCTTAGTTGACATATAATCCTTTTATTGCAACTCAGTGATGGTTCAAAATTAGACTTCGACAGTGGTTATTTGCCGCCCAAATAATCGTACTTATCCCGAACCGACCATGGGCCTCAATTGCCGCACAGACTGCCGATCAGACGACGCGGCTTCAAGTAATATTCTGATCCAGGAGAATTAAGGGGGAGCAGTAATCTGTATGGGATACCATATAAATAGGGAATTAGTGATAATTTGGAATAATCAGACCTTTTGACATCTTTACAAGGTTGGCACCTTATCGCGTAGCCCTGCATGTACTAATGTACCAAGCTTGTCTCACTTCCTGGCACAATTTTCTACTTAATACGAGATTTGTACTTACAGTACATGTACGGTAATTAATCCTTCACTGCCTTTTATGTCCACGCCAATCACGGGAAAAGGACAACGACAATCCCATTTCGTTATCTCGATCACACGTGGTTGCTGAACTGAGCTTGAGGTGCGAAGCCGATTGAGGGACCCGACGCGTTCAACACCACATACAATGTCTGCAGCGCAGGAATCCCAAGCCCGACCGCTCCGCGAAAGTCATTGACGTCCAACCCTCCCATTGACACCAACCCAAACTCACAGGTTCCATCACCGTTCTCACCCAACATAAACGCATCACCGGGCAGATGCAGGTCGAAAGAGCCGCCACCAACCCTATCGACCGTGAGAGTAACACTCGGCAGGCTGGTATCACATCTGTAGTACGCGGAATCTCCGAGGGTCTCGGTGCCCATTCTCAGTGCCACTATCGTTCGGAACTCGTTCACGATACTGGAATCCAAAGTGGTGTATTTCGACCCCGTATTAATTTGCAGATCGAAGTCACAAGGGATGACCGGTTCATCCCCAATGCGATACGATGTCACGTGAACGGTCCAGTACCCCGCTTCGAGAGAGTCAGAAAACGCCCATTCAATAGCACCGGCATGCATCTCGTCATTGGTCCAACCGAGATCGATGAAGCCTGTAGCTTGGCGTTGCAAGGCGATGCCAATGACGGGATGTCGGAGTTGTGGTAGGATATTATCGAACCATGATGCGTGTGGTACACGTGTATTTCTACCATCGTTCAAGAACAATAAACTGGCGTTCTGACGTGTTAAGGACAGAATTCCATCCCAGGACCGATCTGCATCGACCCCTTCCGGCAGTCGATTGCCATCTGCATCAGCGATGGCAAGTGTTTGTCCAACGGACACCGGGCCGTCGTGAACAGCGAGGCTGTCGTGGAATACCGTGTTTCCCCTCACTGAAAAGCCATCTTCCTCCACGTTCTGGCCAGACCATTTCCACTGAATCCGATCCGGACGCTGTCTCTCCGGCGGCACGTAAAGACTGATGTTCGCTGCCGTCGTGTTGGGCTGGGTGGTGTAGACAATCCTGCCATCGGTTAGTTTCGTCATGATCGACATGCCACTGGCCTTTACGTGTTGGACGCTGCAGTGTGCAGCTGCAAATCCAGGACCTGGCCTCCAACCCTCACGGGAATTGTATAAAAATAGTCGATTCCTCGCCGTGAAGTGGAATTGCTGGTCAAGATGGTCATCGCGATCGATGAGGCCGCCGGCACTGGTTCTGCCGATGACGACGGGGTCGACGATTTTCCGGAGAAAGACCGCCCGGATGCCGTCGGCGAGACGGACGGACGCAATATGCTAGCCCACGTGGATGGATAGACGAGCGGAGTCATCGAAGGGGTGGGCGAGACAACGCTGGTCGGCATCTCGAACGCTGGCATGGTTCCATTGTCTGCCGAAGTCCATACTCCGAGACAGGAGGATAGAGCCGCATCTAGAGTATACGGACACAGGCAAGTACAGGCACCCGGAGTGAGAGTGTCGCTGGAGCCTGGACCATTGGACGGGCCTCTTGCCAGGGCCTTCCGGTTACCACTCACTATTTGAGCCGCCATGGCAACAATCAGAAGCATTTCAAACAGCATTTTGACGCGGAATCTACCAGTAAATCTCGGGTCGAGGTGGTGTGTGCGTCCAGCGTGCCGTACCGAAAGGAATGACTTCTATAGAGAAGCTATGCGCTGTACGTACGGCAGTGCCTCCATTGATTGCGGAAGGCGTGACGCATGGCTATGAGTAGACGCAAGCCCTTCACTATGGTCATGTTCTTCCCTCACGGAGATTTAGGCTTATGCAGACCAGAGAGTGGTTGAATGTGGTGACGAAATAACATCCAAGACAGGAATTGGCAGGCGTTGATGAGTTTCACCAGATTCATATCTTCACCCATCACGTCACTCGCCACCAGAATGGTGAAATGGACAATGAAGGCTGGTCTATTTGGGGGTTGAAAATATGACCAACTAGTCCGATCCTGGCTGATATCCCAGGATGCGAGGGCAAAGCATTGAACATCATCGATTTCTCCGGGAAAGGCGTTCCGTTCGTTTCCATTTTGTTCGATACAGTAACATTATTTCTACTTTGTTCAAAATTTTAGTCCCCACATACACCAATGCCTCCAACAAGTCGGGTGCGCTACGTTTCCATTGATAACCCTGAAACCAATTACGCGGCGTTCTTAATTTTGAGACGCGAGTCACTACGAAATTGGTTGGATGTTGATTTTTCCGTGGAGCTCCCTCGCCATCCGCGTGCCTTGCTCGGGGTTAAAAGTCATCTGGATCTGTTAAAGTTACATCAGAGGGTCGCAAGAGAAATAGAAACCACAAGGTTTTGCAGTGTTCGCAGCTGGCGACGAGTATGTAAATAGGAATCTCAGACCAAAGACGTACAGTACTATAATAAGTCAACGCCCATCAACCAGTCCCAGCCCTTTCCACTGTCCTGCTATTCTTCTACTCCTGCCATGGCTGTCACCGTGGAAAACATCAAGTTCTATCAACCTCCTTCCCTTGCTGTACGTCCAACAAATAAATCCCGTGCCAGTCGTAGATTTCCTATCGACTGTCACAGCCCAAAGCGAGCCCATTTTTCCATTCCAACGCCACATCCTATCTTACATTACCCCCTTCCTCCCCGTCCATCAGTGGTAGTTCCAATTACGGCCTTGAAGTCGGTACATTCTCTTCATCCCACAAGCAGCTCTGTGTACCCGAATGACTTTGATAGAGCAATAGAAGATATTCTGCAAGAAGCTGCAGGTATTTTCATTCCAGACTAAGGTCGGTAGAACAAAGGGAGGGGGAATCCACTGATACCTCAAGGGTCAAGAATATAAACGAGGCCAGGAGCTTTGCAAACGGCAAACATCGGGGAGTGCGAAGTCAACGGCGGCAACCTGTCATGTACAGTAGCACAGTTAACAAGGAATATCCAATACTCGGATAGCGAGCTCCACGACTACAAACAATGAAGCCTTCGCTCAACCACCAAATACTGATCTCGCACCATTTCACAACCAAGATCACGAGAACCCTGAGATCCGGACAGGCAATACCGAGCTCATGTCTCCTTCTCATCCTATGACACCATCCGTTTCATCGGAAGAGCTAGTTTCAACACTTGTCTCTACCGACCTCTACCTGAATGACTCAACATCGCGATCATCCCCAACACCGGGCCCGATTTCTACAAATCAAGCCAGACTGGAAGACAAGAGTAAAATCACACGAACATTATCCGGGACAGTCAAGATTAGAGTCTAGTGTGCAAAGTGCCCCGCACAATAGAAGAGCTCAACAGCATGGCAGTTCTATTGTCTCAGAGCGGGTTACAACGGGCCGTCTGGAGCAAGTAGCAAGTGTGCAAGGCAATGAGCCATCTGTGTCTCGAGTTTGCCTTTAATTGCAGTGGTCATGACCGTTTCGTCTTGTCCTCCACTACATCCTCTACATGTTGACTTTAAGTGACTAATTTCATCTTAAACCCCTTCTGCTCGAAGATGATAATTATTCCACTCCATTAGACGAGGAGGACTAAATACCAGAGACGGGCCAACGACCGCCTACCTCTAAACGGCGCAAAATCAGCTCGAGCGCATCCTCGTCACCGACTTGGAGAGAAACGTGATCGTCCAAAAAGATTCGCCCAAGGGAGCCAGAGCAACAAGATCTGGGACAGGCTACCAAGGAACGCCAGACTAGCCTGCATTTTGTTTCCTCTGTTTTGTGACAATAGATGCGGTGGAGCTGTTTGCCGATTCCATTCGCTTCGATTTTGTTCGTCCACCTGTCCCGGCCAATCATTATCCATATGTGCCAGTGAAACTACCGGGGAATTTGTAAATCCGGTTCCGAACCTTATTTCCGGCTCAGACCGCGAGATCTCTGGCAACAAGACTCCTCGGGTTGTTCGCGATGCACAAGCTTGCATGTTGACATGACTTCTTCATTTCGATTAGGCCAGTTACTTCGAGGCCGTGATGAATTTCGTAACGGATCGCAGGACCCCAAACAACCAATCCGTTATTGTGAGCAGCGTCAATCATTTTCGCCTTCGGATTGAAGAGATGTATTCAAGCGATTTCAACACTGATCCCCTTTTATACGTCCGCTAGTTTATGAGATCGTGGAGCTTTCAGATCTCTAACCTGTTCATCCATGTATCGACGTGCAGTGCAGCCCGGCATATTCAGGACCATCCGTTTTTTAACCACGAGCATCCTAAGGACTGAATTCCTCGTCATAAACTGCATCTACATCTCTTTGTGTCTCTATGCAATCTCCACCACATTTTGCGGATTGTCCCTGGCGATACCAGTTACTTTTCGTAGTGCGGTCCCATGAAATTGTGTTTTAGCGGTTACGATGTATACAGAGTTCCGAACAGATAATCCAAGAATCCAGTCGCACCAAAGTTGAATTTTGGTTTTTCATGGTGCGTTTCATGTGACATAAGTCCTGGGATGCTTTTACCTGAATGGAGATACATCGTGAATGACGACGCAGCAATCCCAGCACACCAAACTACCGTTACGTGGCTTTGCTGCAAAGCGGCTGCAATCGGAACAAGGCTGTAGACGAAAATGAACTCCAATGGATGAGTGACAAAATTTGAAAAAGGTAACTTTTCGTTATACTTTTCCTCGAACTGGTGGTGAACCGCGTGGATCGCTCGGTATAATGGCGGCTGGTGCATCAGTCGATGAATGAAGTAGAAGAAAAACTCAAAAATGGCGATAGCGATAAGAATTTGTTTCCCTGCGTTTATTGGTCCTGGTCGGTCTGCATTCACTTCAAACAACGACGCTCCTAAATTTCCTACTCTTTGGTGCCATGACAATAGTGTCAAAGCCACAAAATGAGTCAAGTAGGCAATGGAAAAGTTCCGGATCACGAAAGGGATTGCCTCCGAAAGCGCTTTGCGCTGTTTTTTCGAAGCTGCTGTCATATATGAATACAGCCCGATTGCCAATAAAAGGGATGTCTGCGAGGCTACCACGCCTCCAAACTCAATCAGCCCTGGGGGGTAAGAAGAAGTGGCAAAGTAAGTGGGTTCCATCGCAATAGTTACAAAAGTACGCCGAGGAGTAAGATGTCACTAATTGAAGCGTTGAATACTGTATATTACTTTAATCTGTCGTGTGTCGGCAAAGGAAAATAGAGAAAAGGAGCCTTTATGAAGGTTCCTAATGCTAGGCAAATACCACTTTAGTCAGTAACGCATCATTAAGTGAGGTAATCTAGAAGAGAATATGGAAAGAAGTAAGACTAATAATGCCCATATTCATTTATGACACCCGCGAAACGAGGACAAGAATATGGACAGGGTTGAATCTATATTTCATATGGTCATTTTATGATCGACCGGGGGGATAATAGGGCAGGAATACGGCGGAAAATTAGAGCAAAACCACCCATGGTCATTCATAACCAGATACGAACAGGGACATGATGAAACAAAAAGTGCATATGTCCATTTATGAGCCATTTATGATCTGGCAAACAAGGCTAAAATAATAAAACCATGGACAGAAACGAAAGTAAAATTGCCCTTGCCCTCAGGTTTCGTGGTGTACAGGCGGTGGTGGTGGATTCATACGCTGAGCTCTCTCCTCAGTGAAGATATGTAGGTATACAACTAAAACTACCTATCTAAATCTCACTATAGTGCGGTGGTCCACTTCCTAACAACGAATTTGAAGCCTCGCCGGGGCCAGTGGTTGACTCTTCTTGGTTCTAGTTCCAAATTACCCATTCTTACCTGTGTCTTGACCCACTACAGGATATCATGCGTTCGAGGTCTTCTAGTCTTGTCGTAAGGTGAATAACAGTGGTATGATCCATTGTGAATGTCTGATAGAAATCTTGCGAATGCTGGGAGTGCTGGGAATAGAAAATTCGATAAAAATTCGGTTGCTACTGAGTTGACGTGGTTGTGATTACTACCAGCTAATTTGTGGGTCTGAATCAAGTATTGAGAACTGATTGAAGTCGGGTTTTGGAGGAGCTTTGTTATAATTCTTTCCTTTGTTTCTTTTTGGTGCCATCTCTGAGGTCTCCTCACCGCGCTCTATCAGATGCAGACAGATTCCTGCAGCTACTGTACATGACGTTGGTGTTTTTCATGTTTATAAGTATTGGCATAGTTAATTTGTGTTAAAGGCTACTCATGTCGTCTGCAGCCCCGTAACTAAAAAATAATTTCTTCGCTGCACCCATAAATATTTGGCACAAAACCTTTAAAAGTGTATAATCATATATGGTTTTGCAGAGAGTGGCATATAGCTATAGAATCTGAAATTATTATTGACCAGCTTGATGAGCGGCTGATTACCCTGATCTTGTTAAATATTTTCAGAAATTTAACGCTTACAATATTACAAATTGTAAACGTATTCTAAAAAGTAAAGGATAAAGTGCTTTAATACGTACCAGTCTGGAACATTTGGCTTACAATAAAACGCTTGATTTGCTTACAAAAGGTGCAACTTTGCAGGCCTATCTTAATTGACTACGTGACTACACCGAGAATTAAGTTAATCTTAAGCGGCCCGGCAAGCTCAACGCCTCTATAAATAAGCGTCAAGACACCGGATACTGCTCGAGGGGAATATATAGAGTAACGAATTAAGTCGTATGAAGAGGATTACCCTCATATGGATTGTTGGCAAGGACCAGATAGATGGACCTGTGGTTGTCGCTGGATGTAAGCCCGGAAGCGCCCGTTGTATGGACAATAACTCTGATCTGGGCAACGGGTCAGGTAGCATGTTGAATTGTCATTGGATCAATCGGCGGCATAGTAGTGAAGGACTCGCATATAGGTATCGATAGGGTCGGATTTGAATATATTTTTGGATTTTGATAGAAAGAGCGTCTATAATTATTGGAAGATTCTAGCAAGTTTTATTACAGTAACAAAGATTCTATAAATTCCAGCAAAATTCATAAATTATCAATAGAGTTCTCATAATGGAGGCTAGAAACTAGAATTCTATTTTGTATCGAGACCTCCTAGTCAGGCAAAAGACACTAAGCAGAACTCACATCCCTGACATTCCTGTGACGATCACGAGGTGTCTAATTGAAAGGAACCTCTTCAAGCGAAGCTGGAGCGAAAGTGGGCAGAGGCATCGTCTTATTCGCAAATCCGACCTTGCCATTTTCATAGTCGAGAATGAGTACTCCAAGTTGAGACCACCACATCCCAAAGGAATACTCATGGGCCGATTCCGTGGAGTTGTCTCCTGTAGCGAGTGTAATACACGTCGTGCCACTTTTGTCCCGTTGATAGGGCAGATATGAACCAGGAATGGTGAAGGTTCCGTTGCCTATGGCAAATTTAAAGTCCGGCAAGATTGTATTGCAGGGATATCGATAGGTTAGGTCATCGGGGGACCATGTAGCACCACCAATGTCGGAGAAGTACCAGTCAAGGAGACTTTGAGGCCAGACAAGAGAAGGATCTTCAGTAGAGACAGTCGCGGACCAAGAAGCGATCGGTGGGTCCATCTTTGACCCGGCGGAAACTGCAGTAATGTTGATACTCCATGTGACTTTGTCCCAGGTGTTTCGATCTACCCAGGCGATTTCACCAGCATACTGAGAATTTGAAATGACTCCAAGGATCAGCGTGCCATTGTTCCCGGCACGGTACGAATCAAACGAACAAACCCACTCTTCTTTATCATCAACAGAGCTATGACGTCATCAAAGCATGGAGAGCTCACCTTCTAGTTGGTTTTTGATAGCATACATGAAACTTGATTGTCCAGAATACTGAGTAGGGTTATAACTCAAGCCTATGACGCCGCTTGCCCCATTAAAAGGCATAACTTGCGCACTTGTCAATTGTTCATATTGCCACAATTCGCCAAATGGTACTTCACTATAAAGTGTGCCGCCAATATCAAAGGTCTCGTTAGCGGTAATGGCTATGACCTCCGCGCCGTCTCCGATTTGTTCAGTGTATTTCTCTCTTGTGCCGACAAAAGTCGTGGAAATACTATTGTTGTATTTAATGGCACCACCTATAATAGGTCCACCGTAGCTGTTCTGTACCATAACCCCATTAAATGCGCTGTCAAACTGTACGTCCATACTTTGCCCAGGAGTTCCTAGTTGAATCTGGCCGACAATGCTGTTTCTGTCAATATTTTTGACATTTGTGGACATGAAAGTGCGCATACCCATTATTCCCAATGGTTAGGTGAACTGAGGAAGATTGTGATCGTTTTTCATAAGTCTTGTCACTCAATGCAGCGATCGCTGCGGGTAAGGCAGAATAAAAGAAAAATTTCAAGAGCCACTGAAAGAGCATTTTAGCAAGTTGATGAGACACGCTATGCGCCTACCGCTTGTCGACGATGACAGTCACGAGCTAGGGTTGTGCTCGATTTATACAGAGATAAGATTTAGAAAGAGCCTTCTATAAACAATTGTTAACACGCTGCACTCTCTTATCATTGATGGTACCGAACAAAATCAGGGGGCGTTAGATTTTTAACTCCTACTGATCTTTAGGCATAAAGAACTTGGTATGTATTGGGACACCCTAAGCACGGTAATACCAACACAGATACTGCTGCGGGAGGTCTCAACATGAACTAGCAGCTGATTTCGCAAGACGGTCGGCAAGTTGATTGTACTCTGGGGATATGCTAGAAACCAACCTGGACATCTTCAGTATAGTGCCCAATTAACATATGATCGACTATGAAGACGAACATTGAAAAATTCCTAGCCTCTTGTTTTGTTGCCTCCTCATCAAGGGCGAGGAATAGGTCTAGGTTCACCGGTTCGGAGCCTTTAGGCATACGCCAGTTTTTTCTCTATGCTTTTCATTAAATTGATTCCTAAAGTCTCTGCAGAATAGTCGCAAAAATGCGACCCCCTGCCCCTGTCCCCGAACGCGACCCTACCCGGACCTATCACACAAGAACCAGGAAACTGGGGTTGGGGACGGGACTCGGTGGATAATCAACCCAATAGGCATACCCAGACTCGCCATTCAAATCTTTTAGACAGCAACATGTCTCTAGACGAACCTAATTTTCCTGACCCCCCTTCAGATCGGCTGGTGTTTCCCGGATATCGCCTACAGACGCCATATTGGCGCCATGTTCCTTTAGGAACTGCAGCATACGAGCGCGACGATATCGAGCAGCTGCATGCGCAGCGGTAAGCCCATCCGGCCCTATGGCCTTTATATCGGCATAACCATACTCCAGAAGGAATTGGATAGCCTTACGCCATTCTCGGGGCTTCCCTAGCAGAACCGATTCCATCTGTAAACTACCGTCGGAAAAATACGTCCCAATCGTCATTTGCGGTTGTTCCTTGAATATATGAAGGATGTCGATACTGCCATGACGCAAAGCAGTCTTGTAATTCGACTCTGAAGGGACTACCCCATGTCCTAGTAGAAATTCAATGATATTGGCACAATTATATTCAATTACTTTATCAAAGGTCTTTCCCTTGATATCTGCTCGTCTAGGATCGAATAGTAAGACCTTGAAAATATCAAGCCTCCCACACCGCGCTGCTGCTTCGACTGCTTCGTGATAGTCTGTGTCGCTCAATGGCATATTTCCCGTCAATTCAAGGAATAATTCCATATTTCCGGATGCGATTGCACCATACAGAC
This sequence comes from Talaromyces islandicus, assembly GCA_000985935.1. Classification (NCBI taxonomy): domain Eukaryota; kingdom Fungi; phylum Ascomycota; class Eurotiomycetes; order Eurotiales; family Trichocomaceae; genus Talaromyces; species Talaromyces islandicus. The sequence goes on along the minus strand of CVMT01000018.1, from coordinate 35,020 downwards.
TTCTTTTTTTTGCAGTTGAGCATTGAGCGTAGACCATTCAACGTCGGGGCCTAGATCAAACCGAGCTTTGAGTAAGACCTTCATTTCGTCGACCATATTGTTATAGGCATCATAATATTGAAGTGACTCCTCACGGTGACCTTGCAAATTCAAAGCCACAACAATCGCTGTCATGCCATTTTCGTGTTCTGCAGGATTCTCATGGAGACCGGATATAACGATTTCTGCAGCCTTTGCAAGAAGGGGGTCATGTTCAAGCCTAGTCCTTTAAAAAAAGGATATTCATTTCAAAGTCGTGGAAATGGACTAGGCGTCTGTATTTCTCACTCAGAAAATAAAACTGAAGCAAATAGCCATTAGTATAAGGGTAAACAGGTTTCGGCCCAAGTCCATATCCACTCTCGCAAAACTTGCCTGTTTTTTCCCTAAGTTTCTTGCAAGTAAGCCCAACAGAAACCACATCCCATGACCACAGTTCATTGAGGATATCAATGATTTCTTGGGGCAGCATCTCGAACAGAGATATCGGGATGTTGGCGGGTTCCGATACAGTGCCAGCCGCAGAATTGACGGAGGCGGCGAAATATTCCTCTGGCTCATCAAAATTCCAGTTGACGCGATTGCCCCACCGATTCGACTCACATAGCTTACTGAGCGCAACCATATCTTTGGTCACCTGGATCCGTCTTGCAAGAAGCTTGTCTTCCTCAAAGTTCTCTGCATCCGGCCCGTAAAAGTTCTCAACAAGCCGCGCCCTCTCGGGGAAAATGTATTTCGGGATAGGCAGTTCCCACGTCGCATGGTCCCCGTCACTGTCCGCGTCATAATCCTGAGAGCTGACCAAGGAGCTCGTTAGTCTATCGACCTCGAGGATGGGCGCATTGTAGAAATAATCCTTCCTGCGTTCGCGAAGCTCCCAAGAAGAAAAATACCTTTTCCATCAGTCTGCAGCACATGCAGGTCAGGGCTCTCTAAAATCTATATCGTAATCTTATCCAAGTTTTGTCTTGTGGAGCTGTGGGACTCGGGTTATTTGGAATTTTAAACGTCTGGCAAACGGTCTTTCAATTGGATCTTGGGATACTGTGTATGATTCGAACCGTATGACACTGGAGATAGTGGATAGCCTGAGAGCATGTGTTGAGGATGGGCATGTTATAAAATACAGGGATTAGGCAAGGACTATTTGGAAGCAGTCGGGGACGAGTATGAGGAGCATGGGAGTCGGCCAGGGACCTCGCTTTTATTATTGTGTGTCAGTACCCCGTACGCGTTAATTATGCTTCATAGTGGATCATCCATCGCCAGCCACCTATCTCAGCAAACATACAACAAAACAAAATCTGTTCCGATTAACAGGAAACGAAGTAACGACACCTAGTACGTTTATCTTTGGGCAATATTGTTTCTACAAATTCACTAGCTTTACCAAGATGTACAGTGCTCTTTATAAAGCCCTGGACCAACGACACGGCTTTTCTTCAGCATAATTGATTTCTGGGGCATCCTGAGGGACTTTCTCATTTTTCTTTCTTTCCTTTTCTTTTTTATCTTGCATTATTTCTAATTGAAAAGAATTATCAGTGAAATTGCTTGTGTTTAAGAAGGAAATAAATAAATACATAAAACATTCAAGATCAAATATATAATGAAATATGAGACAGTTTAGATGATGGATGTCAGATGCTTTATTGATGACCGAGACGCTGACCTGTCTGGGTTAACGAATGGGCCCAGCAACAAAGTTCCATCAGCTCCAATAGGGTTCATGGAGCATTTTTATCCTAGTAACATTTTTCTTGTTATCCTCCTCTTTCTTGACTTTAAGCTTGTTCAGCCTATATGTGGAAAGATTCCCGAGCGGTTTCGGCTCACGAAATGCACTTTCAGCTTTTCCAGAAAAAAACTGGTTCAGGTATCTGGAATCGAATAATCCAGGTATATCATCAGGGAGGTTTGCTGCCCGTATAAACCATCTAAGCCCACCAACACTGGATGGCACTTTTTGTAGCCGTTCTGGATCTCCCAGTCGGATCGCAGCCTCAACGAAGGACATTGCAACTTCTATATACGTAAAGACATCTTGTACAGAAGTGCTAGCAGCTCCCCTTCTGAACTCGATTGTACCGTGAGGGTTGTTAAGAAGGTAAAGGAGATTCCAACCAAACATTTTGTCGTGATTAGGGTTCATGAGAAGAACCAAGTCTCTTATGCTGGTACTTTGATTGATGACGGCAATACTTTGTTTCCGTGACAGATCCCGAAGACCGAAATTTTCATTGTCTAGCCAGTTGCTTCGAGCATATTCGTTGGAAAGCCTTTCCTCGGGTAAAATGGCTTCAAATGCTGGTTCAAAATGTATAATGCTTTGACATATCTTCTTCAGGTCTGTCAGTGAGAAGCCTCCAACACGTGAGAGATGGACATGTGTACCACAGCTAGCATTTGCGCTAACGTGGAAATCGGTAAGTAAATATCCCCAAAGGAATTCAATATGCTGACGCCATGTAGAGTCTTTGTGGGCCCTGAAGATTGGAGAAATACATTCTAGACCCCCTATATAGTCTTATAAGTTACAGAGAAGTGTCGAGGTATTGTTAATACGTACATGGTGCTTTACCCTTATTAGGCATTTCGATCGTTGAATCCGAATCTAGGGACCATTCTGCAAACTGAGGGCCAAGGTACGATTCGTCGATTGCGTTATGCATACGTGGATGCCTGTCTGGTGCAATTTGATCTAGAGAGGTATTATAGGATGATGCCACCTTCACTGAGAAATCGCGGATGCTATCACTCGTTGAGTCTTCACGAGAACTGAGTAGAAATTCAACCTCCACCCCAATTCCATAACTTCCAGCGGGATACATGGGCGTCTCAATCTGGGCCAACCCTGGACTTACTGCATAGGATGTCAGTTCACTCGCCAGTCCCAGCAGCTTAATTGAACATACCTCCTAGACTTGATGTGGTTGGTGCTGAAGGGGGAGGCGGAGGCGGAGGCGGAGGAGGTGGAGGCGGTGCGCGGCGTGCCATTATGTTCTGATATGGATGTGTATTGCACGGGAGAAAGGATATGGAACGAAGCAGGAAATATCAAGACAATGTAAGAAACTCTTGTCTCTATATAGGAGTGACCTGGAGAATTTGAATAATAGCTACATCAAGAGGAGCATATACTCCAGATTTATAGTAGATTTCAACACCGCGGTGTGGTACAGAACCGTCGATGCTAAACTTAATAAAGGCATGAAGCGCTTCTGATTAATGTTTACGTTCTTTCACTAACTTCTGTTTCATGTTTCGGTCTTCTATTAGCAGACCACAACGAACCAAATGATTCTCGACTGCCCTGATGAAACCGTTGGAAACGTCCAAAAATAGCTATGAATCGATCCGTTGTCCTCAATGGCGGAGGACAAAATTAATGTGTCTTGTGAGCGCCATGAGGTGGGACCGTAGCGCGAACAGATTTCCTGCCGCGCGCTGATGACCAATCACATGTTCTATCCAGCCATTATTGCTCCACATTAAGTTTCACTTGGCGGGCGGGCGGCGAGACATTTAACCAATGTTGAGAATCACAATAGGTCTTTTAATAATACCCATATCCTTTGAATTTCAGTTGATCATCTTCGTTGATAAATTCATCTTCACATTTACCACCAGACATGGAGACTTCTATGACAGAAGACATAGAGGGAAAAGAGGATTCTCAGTCCTCCAAAATTTTTAAATTGAAGGACTCTCCTTTCATCCGAAAACTTAGAAGTGCGCCTCCAGGCTACTTCTACCAGGCGCCAAATCCGCCTCCTATGAGAGATTTATTTGCAGCCCCTACTGGGCCTTACTTCTTTTACGGCACACTAAGCGATCCATCCATGCTTCGCGATATTCTCGGGTTGCAAAGTGAGCCTAAGCTTCGGCCAGCGTTTATCTTAGGCTATGATTGCAAGCTATGGGGACAGTATCCTGCTCTAGTAGATGCCCCTGGTTCGAGGGTTAAGGGAACTGTTTACAATGTGCAGACGGTGGAGCACGGGGAGAGATTGGCAGCATATGAGACAAACAACTACCACGCTCGCCCTTGTCGCATTCACTACCTAGACAAGGAATACCCCCCACAAGACCTTGGACATACTTTCATGTTTGTTGGAAATGTACAGGATCTGAGTGAAGGAGAGTTTGATCTCAAAGTTTGGCTGAAAAGAATAGGGAGGCAGCCTACTATTGCTAATGTAGATGCCAGAGGCATTGATAAGTAAGAGTACAATTCAACTCGATTTTTCATATGGTACCAATCATGGAACCGGATTGCTCTCTATACATATACTTTGAGGATAGGCATGTAATAAAATATAGGGATTAGACAGGACCCTCAGAAAAAGTTGGTTACAAGGGTTATGAGCGTGGTTGTGTTGTTGTTTTAATAGGTTGACTGTTGAGGAATATTTTATCGGTGGTGGTCACACATCATCCATACAGTACAATGCTTTTGAGGCGATTCGGATATATTGGTTAGATGACCCTGCACGTATTCATGGAGAAAAAGCTGAGACGATCGAGGTCGTGGACTATGTATGGGATTTCTAAGTTGGGATATATTCTGGAATCTGGCAGTCAGTGCGGATCACCTAATAAACAAGATCGACCAGTTTCTGTCTGCTGGCTTGGATAAATAACGCTACCTCGCGAGGCCGTCACAACTCTATAGGCGAACAAAAGTGAACGGCAAGGTTTGAGAATGAAACAAGTCGAAGAAAATTTCATTGGGTTGTCTGTGTGGTGTTTATCGTTGCAGCCTGCATTAGCTGAAAGACGAAGCTAGGCACAGGTAATCGCAAATGAGCGTTCTTATTGGATTAAAGTTCATGCGAAGCCACAGCGACGACAGGGTCCAGACTGGATCAATTCGTCTGCGAAACTTTAAAGGGAAACAGGTGTGCGCGCTGAATCCAAAGTTTGGTTGAGAAGGCACTTTGACAACAGCATGCACTTTACCAGCGAGTGGGTTCATGGCGGCAAAGCGTCGCGACCGTAGCAACATTGATTGGCTGGCGCCAGCGCAAAGTGTTCGCTCTACGTGATGACTACGTTAAGTCGGAAACGCGGCACATTGCCAAGACCGGAGAGGCTAATCACTTAAAATGGCGCCTATTCGATTTGGCATTCTCGTCTACCCCTACCAGGCGCTCGACGTTATTGGACCCCTTGATGTTCTCTCCGGATCCAACGCAAGCATACTCAAGGCATACGAAGACTGGGACCTCATCCCTAAAGACGTTCACAAAAGAGGTCCGGAGCTTGAGTACTACCATATTCACGACTCAAACACCGGAATTGCGCCAGTCAAACTGGAGCTGGAGAATATCAGTGCAGTGGGCAATACGACATGCGCCGACTGCCCACCATTGGACTATCTGCTTTTGGGCGGACCCATGCCAGACTACAAACTGCCAGAAGAAATGATTACCTTTATCAAGGACCGCGTGGCAAGCGGCGAAATCAAGACCGTCTTCACTACTTGCACGGGCTCCATGGTGCTCGCGCAAACAGGTCTTTTGGATGGAAAGCGCGCAGCAGTAAACCACAGCGCTTATCCCATGGCTAAGAGGTTCTAGACGAACTTCTTCGTTGCTGTTTAGCGTAACCTAAGACAACTATATCACGACCCAAGCCTGAGCCATTAGAACTTCCGCTCGCTGTTATTACGCCACGAGGGGTCTTCCAAGCCGAGTCCCAAAATATACAACTGCCACATGGAATATTTTTTCAAGGAGAGTTTGTCGTTGTTCGACTCAGCAACCCACCCCGGTCTCTTGTTCCCTGTATCCTTAACACTAAAGGACGCAAACTTACATTGGAGATATCTAATCTTCCCTCGACGGATATCAGGCACCACAGGTCGTGTAAGCAGTCAGATGGATTCAACTTAGCCAGAAACGCGATTTTGGCTCATCAACCCTATTTGAAATATTATGCCGGAGTGAATAATGATGACGATGACACCACATTGGATCGATTTCTTGGATAAGCGATATAGTTTTCCGAAGCCATTTCAAATAAGATACTTAAGGGGACGTGGGATTGGAATTATCAATATACAACACAACGTTATGCTTTTCATCATCTTTCATCCCATAATCAAGTTCCAGAATTTCTCTAATTATAATGATGCAAAGCATTCATTCTTTGCTGCCGTAAAAAAAAATCTTTTAGAGTACTCATGTTGCGACTTAAAATACAAATGACTGAGGCTGACGATGACCTACAGCATCCATGCTTTGCTACAGAGGTACATAATGTAAGCCCTACAATTACATGTAAGTTATCTCTCCAAATTATCACACCCAGCCCTTTTGTGCTAGTGTGCTATAGCCATATGCGGCCCTTTGCCATTGTGGGGATCTGATGTCGAGAAACAGGACAGACTAACGACTATCACAAACCTAATGAAGGCAAGACTCATGCTACCCCGTACCAGCAATAAGCGGACAGAAGGCCACTTAGAAAAATTGGTTCAAAATAGACTCTGAGCCCAGAGGGAATGCTGAAGGGTTCTAATTTACTGACTAACTATTAGAGTAATGATTGAAAGACGCGTCGCAGAATTCAATTCTCATATAACAATAACTCGCACATGTGCTATTATTCTATCTTTAGCAGAATACTTCTGCGAATACCCATTTCATCAAGG
>CVMT01000018.1:0-20467 GCA_000985935.1 Talaromyces islandicus | reverse complement strand
GCGAAGACTCTATTTGTCTCAGGATATAAGGACATAGAAGAGATCCTATTAAGATATCTTGTAGAGACGAGCAGCGCTATATTTATAGAGCTAGATGCTGTAAAAGCCTATATTAGTGATTAGCTACAAGACATAGAGCAGCGCCTCTTAGACTAATTAAAGACTATAGAGTACCATTTCTTAGCTTTAAAAGCTTAATATACCTACTAAAACACCTTAAACTAAGTTTAAAACTCTCTAGGGCCTAGAATAGCTACTTAAGACTAAAAAAAGTCTTTACTATTCTAAGAGATGACTTTCACTAAGATTATATTTAAACTATCTACTAACCTAGTTAGAGATACTAAACTGATAGAACTATATAAAGTCTCTATCTTAATATTAAAATTATTATTTAGAATTAACTCTATTATATAACTAGTAGTAGTACTAGTAAGACAGACTTAGTAGATAGCTATAATAGCTATTAGTCTAAAAGAGTAATAGATAGTTATTAAAAAATATTAAATAGCCTATAATAGATTTTAAAAGATATAAACAGATCTAAAGAGTCTAAAACTAGTTTATAATACTAGTAAGAAAGACTATAGAATTATATTTAAATATTAGAATAGACTTACAGTCCTTAGAATAGTTAAAGCTAATATTATTTTGTATTTAAACCACTATCTAGTCTAAGAAAGTTTTTTAAGCTTTACTAGAATGATTAATATCAACTATACTAACTCAGAGGCTATATTAGCACTACTTAAGTAGAATATTATTACTAATATATTTTTATTAGTTTATAAGAATCTTCTAGTAACTACTTATTACTAGATTAATTTACTAATTATAATAGTAGAATTAAACTAGTAATAGTATAAGCTTAAGATATATACAGTATCTATAGTATACTATAGTACTATAGATCTAGATATAGTCTAAAAAGAAATAGAACTAGAGAGTAGTATCTTAATAAAAGACTTTATATAGATTAAATCCTTTATAGTTATCTAGACTACTAACTAGCATTTCTTAACTATTATTATCACTGTAGGTAGTTTTGAGAAGGCCCATAAGATTTAGACTTAGAGGTTTCATTTTAGAGGTAATAGATATCAAGTAACTGCTTATAAGAAGATAGATAAGGTCTTAGTTTATATCTAATGCTGTAGTATAGACTATCAAATCTATAGAGACTGTGGCAGCCAGCTATCTTAGTGTTTACTTTGTGCAGGGCCATATAAAGCCTAAGACTATGTCTATAATGTGGTAGACTGTAAAGACTCTATAGACTATCTATACCTGTATATGTCTACTAAATGTGTTAATTATAGTGGAAATCACCCTAACCAAAATATGTAAATGGGCGTCGCTGTCGCCCAATAGACTTTAGGGTTAGGGTTATTTTTTAACTAGGGAAAATTAGGGTTATTTTCGCGTCGCCCATTTGATTTCATCACAGTCACCCATTTAGCTTTTATTGTCCGATTCAGCTGAAATTTGGATTGACAATTGAAACGCTATTTATTTTAATATCCCTAAAGTTTAATATCTATTGATACTAATGTTATCCCGTGCAGATCGATAGAAATTGATAGGTTGGTGGATAGAACTTTTATTGGGGTACAATGGGAACTATTATTTAGCATTAGGATTAATAACAGTCTATACACTATGAATAGGGGTTAGGGTTATTATATGTATATAGCAGTTATTTTTATCTATATTCTTTATATTATATAAGTTGTAGTATATAATATTGAATATAGATATAAAGATGTTTTAGAATATGATATTTAAGCGGTTAAAAGTATTCTTTATGGTGGTATGTCGAGAATATTGGTATGGGATATAGTCTAGCTAGATTAAGGGCTATTTAAAGCGTGCTTATTATAGTATATTATCTATCGTTTGAGTATAATTAGGGGAAGATGTGTGTGGTTGGCCGGACATCATTATCAAGCCTGTGGAATTAGATATTTCCATGATGTGGTCTCAGGGAATTCCGCAGTTGGTTGATCTTATTCCCGGCTAGTAGTATCGATTATTACCGTCGTATAAATATATATGTTAGTATAAAGATATTATACACTACTATTGGTAGAAAGAATATTAATAGCGCTGGGCATCATAGAAAGGCTATCCTACCCGAGAATAGCAGCGGGCTATTATATAGTAGAAAGAGTAGGCTTGTTAGTCTATATAATGTTAGTAGTTGTTTCTCAAGTAGTATAGTTTGCGTTATTTTATTATGGAAGTCGCTAAGGAGTCTGTGAATATTCTAGATGTTGAGCACAGCTAGGCGTTTTGACAGGTCGTACTAGCCTATTAGTAGTAGATAGAGGAGAAGATTGCTAAGAAGATCGAGAATAGTACCACGGACGAAGCCGTTCTGTGATTGAAGCAAACTGGTTGGATTCTATATTTACGCCGTGTTTCTGAGGAGTGGTTGTTAATAGTGATTAAGCTATCTACTTTAATTGAGGACCACGGTACTATTAAGTAGATCCTAGCCGATGTGATTATTTAGACTATAATGGCGGATATTGCCTAGATTAGCTAGCAGTTGGTGTTGTATTGGATTAGGGTGTTTGTCTGTATGGAGGCGATCTAGACTGAGAAGTATTAGATGTGGTATTAGCTATTAGAGATGTATTAGGACCTTGAGATGATTAGCGACTGAGTACGTCTATAGCAGTAGATATTGATGTTTTTTTGGCGTATCTAGGAAGCTATAGATAGGTTACCCTGGTGGTACTCCTGGTATTGATTTATCTGGTGATAGTGTGAGGTATGGGATTGATTAGTGTAGGTGGCCAGCTTTGTAATTGGCCAGGCTACTATGCATAGTTGGTTGATTATGATTGTCCTCAGCTAGATGTATCTATGGGAGAGCAGCTCTGATGTATTGTCTAGTGAGTCTGGGTTTGTGCTGATTCCTGGGTCTTCTATTGGACCTGGCAGTGAGGATGGGCTTGAGAGTGAGATTAGTAGCGAGTTTGATAGTGATATTAAGAATATGATTGGGAGGGAGTACAATAGGAGTAAGAACAAGAGTGAGGATAAGAGTGAGGATAAGAGTGAGGATAAGAGCGAGGATAAGAACGAGGATAAGAGCGAGGATAAGAGTGAAAATAAGAGTAAAAATAAGAAGCTGATACTCAATATTCTCTTATTAACCGCCATCTAGTAGATGTGTTTGGATTTTTATATTAAATTATTAAATTAGTAGATCGTGCGGAAAGAGTATAATAATATATTGGTATGTACTATAGCTGTATTAGGATAGCGAGTCGGAGGATAACGTATAACCGAGGATTATCTGCTGATATTATCTAAGATTATTAAATTGATGTGGTTTATAGTGATGTAGAAGGTTATTAAGATAGTTGATTTGGAAGATGATAATGAGGAGCCTCCTAGTTCGATGGGTAACAAGGACTGGGACAGTGTGTACAGAGGATCTCTACCTTTTAGCCTATGGCATCCGCGGAAAGGGTGTTTGTAGTGGGTGACCGAGATAATAGACTGGTTTATAGTGCGTAGATCGTAGGGCCTGATGTAGTGGATGATCGATTTGCGTATATATAGATTAAAGATCTATTATAATACTATTATGACTAGATATATCAATTGATAGAATAGTGATAAGTTATATTATAAAGACTGATAATTTACTATATGATAGTTCTGGGGGATGGTGTATCGCACGGTAGAGGTGATCTGCTAGATATTGTTGATGGATTTGTTGTAGTATCTAGGCGAATAGGTACTCTTAATCCTATAGAATGGATTGTATGATAATCTAACTAATAAGGAGTTCTGGTAGAATTTTTTAAAGAATTAGTATATGTAGTAGCCTATTAATGGGATATATTAGTTATGGGATTATATTGAGGGTTAAGCGTCGTTGTGGTGGCAGTTTATATAGTCTGATGGGAGGACTATCTAGTAGATCTAATAGTATGCATTTTAAGGATGGGTAAAAGTATTTTAGAAGAAATTATTAGCTGTAGTGTAGTTTATATAGAGTCAACCGGCATAGGCTATTAAGTTGTTGAGTATTTGCCACGAGAATAGTGCTATAGGGGGAGTGCGTAATATATTTATTAAGGATGGGCAGATTGTGTTAGTTATTAAGTACTATAAGGGTTACTATATCAGTAGCGACATTAAGATTATCTAGCAGTATTTATTGTAGGAGATTGGTGAGTTATTAGTGTGGTATATATGGTTAGTGGAGCTGTTTATATAGTAGATGGATAGATATATATATTAGTAGGAAGATATCTACATCTATATATAGGCCGCGTATCTCTATTAATTTATGTAGATATCTGAATAATTCTGATATATATTGTAATAAGAAATAGTGATTAGATTAGTTGGATAGTTATTGTACATCTAGTTATATTATGAGATTGTTATTGTTATTAGCTGTTGATATATGCGCTGTAGATATTGATTTAGGTGACATGTTGACGACGCCGCGGCTGATGTAGAAGCTGAAGAGGATGGTGATAAGGTGAAGATTATGGCCTGGATTGCCGACTGCTAGGCTGGATATATGCCGCACACGGCCAGGGCTATATATGGGCGTGAAATGATGGAACGCACTGGTGAGATGATTAATCAGTGGCAGTGGTTCTAGCAGAGCAGCTACGAGTGGTATCAGTTTTTAGGGTTTATATTGATTATTTAGATCTAGGGGTCAATTACTAACAGTCTGTTCGAGGACATGGCGGAGGCCAGCTGGGTGGAGCGGTGGTAGCGGACGCGGGTCATGGATATCTAGGACGTATTGCAGCAGATGATGGGTCTGTTTGTTATGTTTCGCGGATAGCAGTAAGCCGTTATCGAGGCTATTGTTGAATAGTAGAGTCCTATTGTTACTATGATGCCGATAGGGGTAGGGAAGAGTTTATTGTTTATGTTGCCAGCTTTTATGAGTCCTGGTAGTACTACGATTGTGGTGGTGTCGTTGGTTGTATTGTGAGGGGATATTTGACAGCGGTGTTAGGTATTGGGGATATTATATATTGAGTGGGATTTCTAGTGGTCTGTTGATGGGGTGTTGATTGTGTTGGTCATCTTTGAGACGGCATTAAGGGATATATTCTAGATGTTTATTAATTAGAAGTAGTGGACTAAAGAATTAAACTGGATTGTAATTAATAAATGCTATATTATATTATAGGAGAGATATAATTTCTAGAAAGAGATAGTATAATTACGTGTATTGGTCTAGGTCGAGACATAGATGATATTATTGACCGCTATGTTACTTTAAGAGAGTGAGTCTATATTATATTAGTAGATGTATTTAGACTCTGATATAATATAGCAGTTTTGTAGCTGTACCAGTTAAATAAATGTGGTGTATATAATGATCCCTATCAGACAACCCCAGCAGTAATTGGCTTAAATCTAGGAATAGGTTATAATATAGATCTAGTAGTAGATATTATAGTAAGATTCTAGAAAGATCGTGATATATGCTAATACTTGATTGATGACTAAGAATATCATTATCTAGTTAGATTGTCTTGTGTATTATAGTAAATTGATGGATAAAGGAGATATATTGATGTTGTTCTGGGAGTATAAATGGGATGTGATTGTAACTATTAATATATTGGGTATGGGTATTGATATCTCTGATATCTGTATAGTCATTTATATTGGGTAGATATGGTTGTTGTTGGATTATAGGTAGGAGAGTAGATGTATTAGATGAGATAGAGAGTGGAGTTAGGTTATGATATTAATTAATATTAGTGATTAGGGATGAGGAGATCTTATTGAGTCTGATGAGTGGGTGTAGGTGTATATTAAGAGGGAATACTGGTAGCAGACGTTGGATGGATATTTGAATAGAAAGATTGCTAGATATCAGTAAGAGTGATGTAAGGTAGATGAGATAGTGTATAATTGATGTTAAGTCTGGCTGGTCGATCTTATAGAGGTGGAGATAGAGCTTCTTTGAATTGATCTTTGATGTTATATTAGTATATTGATGCTGGAGCTGATTTAATGGTCTACCTATAAATAGTATGTTGAGGTGGCTGATACTTCTAAGTCTATGGTGAAGTGTTATTAGGTATGGATTTCTCTGGTAGTGATTACGTACTAGGTGCCCACCTAGTAGTGAACGCGGTAGGTTGAAGACTATAGATACGAAGTGGAGTTGATCTAGATATATTTTGAGTGATGGGTCAGGCGATGCTGTATGTGCGAGATGACTAGATAGTCTAGTAACTATTTTATGGATTAATACGGTCATCTATAGGCGACCTAGGTGTAGAGATGGGCACAATTTATGTGAGGGGTGGTAGTGGGATGATCCTAGGGCTATAATTAGTTGGGATATGAAGAATATATAGTATGTTTTTAGTGCTATTTCTTATAATAGATATATCTGAAATAAAAGCATGATGATAAGAGAGGATATCAGAAGACTAGGCAGTTATATGTATATATTAAGACTATAATCTATATAATGATGTAGTTGTTGCATAGACTGATAAGAGAGAATATCTGAGTGGTATAGTAACATCGGTTGAGTTAGATATAGCCCAGTGTTACTATGGAGAATAAGCAGGCATTAATCTAATATTTCTAATGGTGATTTGGCTGGCGAGAGGAGGAATGTAGTAGATTAGTTGTGGAAATAAATTGGATGTGTGAATGGGTTGAATGAGAGGGTTGATTGTGAGGTGGATAATAGAATATATATATTAGGATCGATTAGTAGAGATTGAATATTATTTATATAAAAGGTTAGATATAGTGAATATATCGATAGAGTCTCTAGATAGAAACGGTATATAGTAATTATATATTATTAACGATATGTTATATATATATTACAGGGCATATATAAAAGAGTTATTAGGGAAATATATAATATAATATATTAAAAATAGTATTAAAAGAAATATAACTTTAGATATAACTAATTCAATATAAATAGATATTAAAGATTATATTAGGATGACATATATTAATCGAAAGGGTAAAGATATAATATGGGTTATTTAGATTAAGATTTATAAAAAGTCGAATAGGAAAAGTATGATATAAGGATTCATAAGAGAGATATAAAGATAATACAGAGTAGAGATTCCTATCACCAATAGAAAAGCAACCGACTAGTCGGTTGTATTATTTTTGTTAACAAACATTAGCACCGTGCTAGACAAAAGGGAGTCGGTTGTTTTTTTTATTCAACCCACTCCCCACGCCCGCATGGAGGCTCGGTTGTGGCTAAAATTCGGTCCAGGGATATAAGACACTGCTATCAAGACCTATAATCAGTTTGAATAAATTTAAGCAATTAGTTATATTATTATAAGTAATTAAAAATTATTAGGATTATATTTTAAGATAGTTAAAATATAGAAGTATTATATCTAATTTAGATAGTAAGAATTACTATAATTGAAAAAGTAGCTAGATAGGATTATTTTAACACAGTTTTAGGATTATTATATTCTATTTAGGGACATTACCATTTATCATTCTATATATTTATAGTAACATAGCAACACCTATCATTACGCAGATATTGTAGTATAAGCCTAAGTATCAAGTAATAGTTTGTTATTTATGCTATTAGGTGGTATTAGATAACTAGTTAGATAAGCATTTATATCGATCTATTTATTACAGTGAGTACTATGGTCAATATATATTGTTATTCCGCGAGTATTATAAACAGTTCTCTTAACACATCTAGCAATCTATCTATATTATAATTCCCCGGCAGCCCATTACCCCTATAATTATATTAGATACTTCTTAATATCCCATATATCAATATCGTTATCCTGGATGCTATTTAGTGGTCGAGATGGTTATCTAGATGCAGCAGTATTGTCGTAATCAATATATATAGGAAAACCCCTAGACCTATGATTGACCCCGCAAGCATGCCATCTATGTTAGCGAACCTAATCAACCATAGCAGATTGTCCACAGCCAGCAATTTATACATCACAGGCCTGGGTCGTAGCAGTTTGCTGTGAACATTAAGGCCAACTATCTGTCTATCCTATCTTCTATGTATCCCCCATGGGATGCGGCAGAGCAGGTGATAAAGAAGACAATTATATAACGCAAATAATAGATTAAGGCAGCTGAGGAGGCGCGTATCCAAGCCCATAAACCGCGTGAGATTAACCCGTGGGTGGAATATATAGAGTGGGCCACATATTTATTAGAGGAGCACCATAGAACATTATAAGTGTTATTAGACTGGTCTGATCCCAAGAAGGAACCTATATTAGTCTAGATTAGAGAGCAATTCGCCTACATTATCATAGTAGCTTAGTAGACTATATTAATGTGATTAAATATATTTAGTAAGTATAAGATACAGCAGAAAAAGATAAACTAGATATTACGTGTCCTATTCTAAGCCTGGATGGACCCGATTACTATAGAGAAGTACCAGGATGTGTAGCAATATATAATTTAATATATTGTGTAGAGCATACAATAGCAGACTATCTAATTTATGTTAACAGCAGATTAGAAGACGGCTATAGAGCGGATAATCGAGACTATTATCGAGGAAAACGACTAGCCTATGGTTAAGAAGAACCCGGTCGAGGTGGCATAGAACCTAGCTGATTAACTATTAAGTTCCACTGACCAGACCATATTGCGGTGGTGTATCGGTATGTTAAACTATTAATTAAGTGAAAAGACTAAACATAAATACTATAATAGCATTATCAGTAGATTGACTATGATAGATATTAAAGAGTTGGGTGAATAGGAGAGTATATTAATATTCACATCTATATTATCTAGGATAATTAAGATCACCTGGATGTTGGTGGTCTAGTAGATATAGAAAAAGACTGCTAAGACCAAAGATTACTATGATCTATTACACGCTATAATGATGCAGTTTATAATTATTATAAAGGATATCCCGATGAAGTAGATATTAGACATCTAGACGTATGGATTAATAATCTGGTATAATACCACCGCTAATAGATTGGTAACGTAGTATAGAGATAAGATTATATATTAATATTACTAGTTTATCATAGATTAGTTCTAGGAGACAGTACATAGATTAGTCAACTAGATGTAGGAGTATTTAACATAGCAGGTGTTGTTATTAATAGAGGAGAAGATTAGACAGTTACCGCCTATTGTATGGGATACCATAAAAGATTATATAGCTAAGGACCGGCCCTAGTGATATTACGCGCGGGATCCACGCAATTGATGGGCTATTAACGACGAGTGGTGGTTATATCATCAGATTTGGAATACCCCCTGATTATGTTAGGAATAGATCTAGCCGGATGGGCAATGGTGAGAGGGTTAGATCCGGTGGTGGATATAGGCCATGGGATAGAGCAAGGAACAGACATTAGTATTAAAGCATTAGACGGATAGTGGCTCTAGATATAGACCCAAGGTGTTAAATATCCGATACCAGAATACTAAGTTTAGCAGCATCTATAATCAGTTTATCGAAAAGAGATTAATATTATTTATAGTATTATATTATAAGGGATATAGTATCAGTAGATAGCCAAAGATTATTTATCGATATGTGCCACAGCTGGTAGAGAAGTTATTTATATATTTCTAGTAGTTAGCTATGCCGTTCCAGCGATATATAGAAATAATGATATATAACTATCCTAAACAGAGTGGATTTATATAGCCGCTGCAGAAGGTGGATAGCTGGATGTAGATATTAGAGTAGATAAAGTACGCTATATAGTAGAAGAGCAAGATCAGAATAAGAGAGTGGTTAAACATCAGCACATGCTGATAGATTATGATTATAATAACATACCGATATATGGGGCCTATGGCTGGATTCAAGTCTAAGAATAACGTAGATGCAGAGGAAGAGATAGAGAATGAGGATAGATATTAATAGATAGTGAAGAATGTGATGATTGATATATAGACTGGGCATAGTAGCTATATAGTAGGGATAATATATGCACAGGGTATGGATAAGATACTAGAGACAGTAACCATAATATAGATATGATTCTAATAGACTAACGAGTGGTAGTATTAATTTTTAGAATTTCTATCCCCACAGGAGACTGGGGGGAAACGTGGACGGCAGATAATAGAGCAGGACCAGACATAGCAGGTAGCTTATTAGCAAGTAATATGGCAGGTAACTATCACGCCATTATTAGCGCAGATCAAGGGGCCTACAGCGCGGTTCCGGGGCATGCAGCAGGCGGCCATCAAGACCGTCATAGGCGGTGCGCCGTGGATATTGGCGGTAATAGACACCAGCAGGGAGAAGAGCATGATATTTATAGTGCTAGTAGCATAGGAGTAGGCCAACACATCAATTATAGTAGTACCCACAGTGTCATTACGGCAGGACATACAGCAGAAATGCGAGCAGACTGGGATATCATATATACTATAGAATTCCCATCAGCCGCCTGAGACAGCATAGATCGTATTAATAACGCCTGAATCGACTATTAATAAAGAATTTCAATCATATTTAGGTCAATTGCAGGACTGGAATCGGTTGGACTAGATCGTTATTGATAAGTGCCACACCATTTTAGATAGCCGGATAGATTTCCGGCCGAAGATGTAGAAATTATTCCAGTTGATAACCATGGGCGTGCCTGTGGTGATGTTAACAGTGATGTTGCTGGCCATAGACAAGGTCTAGTTATTCTAGACATTATAGTTAACGCCCATAGTGATATAACAGTTCCGCAGTCTACACACCATATAGACGAACATTATATACCATATGGAACCAATTAAGAATAATAAGGTGATATAAATCGCATTTATTTAATAGCAGAAGGCCTAATGGCATCTTTAGGGTAGAAAAGTAATTGTATATTACAAGTTAACAAGAGATGTTAATGTATTAATAACTATATTAGGGATGTTAACATACTATAGATAGATAGCTGAGACGGCCAAGCGGTGGGTGTTGTAGGCATTCAGCAAGACGGCCGGGGGGACAACAATCGTGACTATAAATGCGTTAGGGATAGACATCAATATCCTAGTAGTGTGGTGTGTGATCCACATAGATATATTAGGTATGTTGTGGGATTATAGCTAGGAAAACAGATGTGCCAGATAGGACAGATAGGATAGTGAAGTAGTGATTATCGCCCCATAGATAGTGTAGAGGCGCGGTTAGGGATAGTGGGAGCATAAGTGATAGAAAGGAAAAAAGGCAATATAGTGATATTTCTAGGGATTAGAATACTAATAGGTGATATTAGATATATATTTAGATTTATATAACCAGCCCAACGGGTGTATAACAGGCGAGGCGCTATATAATCAGTGCCAGGCTCTGGCGCGACTATCTATAGTCAATTTGACGGTAATATTGGCACGTATAGCATAGATAAAACAGGAACAGTTAAAATAGATGGTGGCCTAGCAGAGACAGACCATGCGGGCCCAGATAGTAGTGGATATAGATAATTTATAATAGCAATTACAGTAGTAGACATAGTAGTATCTAATATATTATATAGACATAGGGGATGTCCAGATATTAATACATTCTATTAGACATTGCACGCAGGACAAGATAGACCATATACAGAGCTAGATCTAGAATATAACGTGGGCGATACGAAATAGACAGAAGTACGCCTCATTTTCATATTGTTATATATATAGAGTGCTCCAGATAATATATCAGTGGTATAAGAGCAATAAAAATAGTAAATAATAGGTAATTCCTAAATAGATATATTAATTCAGCGAGATTGTGATTTCTATAGTTATTAGTGAGATATATACCTGGTTAGGTGAATATCAAGATTTAATATTAGCATAGATATAGGAGGACCAGATAGATTATAAGGATACCAACTAGATATATATATGGTTTGGGCAGAAGGTTTAATGGAGTAAGATGGAGTGTACATACATAATCTAGATATTTTATTAGATCAGTTAGTATATTATTCAATAATCATATTATATTCATATTCTATGTTATTAGGAAATCACACTGTCCAGATATATATAAGATATATTATAAAAGAGATATATAATAGACAAGATATATAGTATAGAAGATATATATAATAACTAAGATAGAGACTCTATTATACAACCAGGTAAGATTACCAGACCCCAATACTATCTCTAGCTAGATATAGCCTGCATGACAGTCAAGAAGAGGTTCGCTAGGTATAGACCTATATAATAACTAAAACAGGACTACATAGATATATTAGGATTAGATAGATTATTAGAATTAGAATTAAACATATATATAAATAAGATAGAAAATTAAATAGATTAGAATAGAATATATATATAAAATATAAATATTTTATTAAATTAATAAGAATATTATATAGATATTATATATTAGAAAACATTATATAAATTATAAATATAAATAAAGTTATACATAAAAGAATATAAAAGACTAAAGAAAAAAAAGAAGAAATAAGAAAGAATAAGATTCAGAAAAGAGATATAGTTAATTATAGCTAGAATTTAGAATATATATTATTAGATATAGAATAGAGACACTAGACTAGATTATATATTAATATCAATAGAGAGACTAGAAAGAAAGAGGGTATTTATAAAGAATAAAAAGAGAAAAAACATATCAAAAATAAGAACAGAAAAGAAACAAAAACCAGGCCAAGAAAAAGAATTAATATAGTTAGAGTTCCATATAATTATATAAAGGATATATATATATTGCACCGAGCAATCAGCTAATCTACATAATATATACAGCACAGTAATACATATCACCCCCAGGCTATATAAAGAGATTGCATCAACCATCCTATCCATCATCTAGAAATATATATTCTATGTTTATTATTATAATAGTAGTTATATTATTATATATTACCACGAGATTATTCATACACTATAAAGAGATCTAAAATAATTAGAAAATAACATAGATCTAGAATATAGAAAAATAAAGCAGAAAGAAATAGTAAAAAGAGTAAATACTATAACTAGGATAGATATAAGAAGATAATATAGAAAAGACAACAGAGAATATACATATCAACCGGCTAGAGTAAGAGAGAGAGACCTCTGGTAGCCCAGATTAGAGTTACCCATGATAATAAAAGAAGAGAGAAAATCGTCGTTCTTGGTGGGGTAAAGGAAGCTAAAAAGTGAAGAAGAAGAAGAAAAAAACCAGGAATATAATTTTAATAAGAAAGTGAATGACTAACCAAAATACCTGAGTGTAGTCAACTGTACTACAATCACAAACTCTATTTTAGGGTTATTTTTGTTAGTGAAATCTAGGGTTAGTGTTATAGACTACAATTAGCAACTTTTGTAGACTATAATCAGGTTTTGTCGCCCGATTGATTCTAAACTTGGATTATTTATTTTTGCGCTATTTAATTGCTTATTCCTGGAGAATTAGTGATCTCTGACTAAGATTACGCGTGTTATGGCTAATTAAAAAGAATGTATTTGTTAGGTGATATTAGTTGGGATATAATGGGTGTTAGTGGTCAGGATATATCGTGAGCGCGCTAAAGCGGATCATCAAGGATTTCTGTGTATTAGGACATCGTGATATATAAATTATAGATTATTTATCTAACTGATTGTTATAATTAGTATAGATTATATTAGTATTTATTATATTAATCTAGATGATTGGTTATTATCATTATGCATAACATATTTTTTGAGCAACTGGAGAAGTTTCTTATTGTAGTGTGCTAGGAGTGTTGCTATATAGTGTGGTCTAGCTAGATTGAAGTGTATTTATGTTATGTATATTGTTATATGTCTATTACTATATATATTATATTAGCTAATGATGTTCATATATAGCCCAACATTATGTATAATCTGATTGAGTTGAAGATCTCAGCTATATAGACTAGAGTGATCCTGTAGTTGATTATACCTGTTAATGGATATTGATGTTAATTAAATTCTTATTTATACTAATATATATGTACTACTATGTCTACTATGTGGTAGTACTAGATTTAGTATCACTAGTAGTCCTGGACCTGGAAGATCGGATAGTCTATCTGTATAGAGCAGAAGTAGATTTAGTATAAGTAGGATTAGGTGTGCTGTCTTGTCTGGTGTCAGTAGTTGTTTCCTGTTAAAGCCAATTTGCAGTATTTTACTATTATTTCTGAGATAGATGATACTGTGACCCCTGACGGTGATATATGCGAGATATTGATCTAGAATATGCAGGTGCATTGGCATTATATGTGGGAGGCCGCGGACTAGATAATCTAGGCCGGCCAGATTGATGAGGTCAATCTGTGGTTACGGCGGATCGAGTGGGTGAAGTATTTAGGGGAGTTGGACATGGTCAATTTGATGACCAGTGTGAGCCCGCCTCTTGTGGGCATGGATGGCCAGCTGTTTCCTAAGCTGGAAGCCTATGTGATTTAGATGGCTATAGCGCGATTAGCTACTATCAGTCAGTTGTCCGTGATTTATCAGATTAAGGTGTTTGTGTAGTTAGAAGCTATCTGGACTAAGCAGTATTAGATATAGTATATCTTATTAAAGGTATATCAGGATGAGAAGTTGATTGTGAAGCAGGTGCGTCTATGACAGGAGATATTAATATTTTTTTGGTGTACGCAGTAGCTCCATGAGTGGACTAGTCCTTTATATTGATTTATATGATGATAGCGTATAGCATAGGAGCGGTTGGTGGACGCAATATGGATTCTATCTTCCTGCTAGGCAAGTCGGGGCAAGATGATTACACGATCCGGGGCCATGTGGGTACTGTGGGTGAAGAAAGAAGAGGAGAAAGAGGAGAAAGAGGGAGAGAGGGATATGATGTTTATTAATTTGTTGTCTGTAGATAGTAATGAGCTTAATTTTTTCAATAATGGGAGCGATAAGATGGTAATAGATGATGTGGATACTATGTTTAATATTAAGTACTCTTCTAAGAATAAGGATGAAGCTAGCAAGATTATTGTGTCACTATTAAGTCCTGTGGAGCGGGCATGTTTGGATTTTTATGTAGAATTATTGAACTAGTGTATTATCTGATAGGAGTATAATAGTATATTAATATGCGCCACAGTTGTATTAGGAGTTTATAAGGGCGGTTTCTGTATGTCTAAGAATTACCTATCTATTTTATCGCGAGTGATCAAGGTGGCGCGGTTTATAGTGATGAAGAAAGTAATAGAGTTGAGTGATAAGTTAGAGGAGAAGGAGGCAGTAGTGACCGAGTTATCTAGTTCTATAGACGACATAGATTAGGACAGTATATACGGTACATTACTACTATCTAGTCTATCTGGTCGCAAAGAGTGTTTATAGTGGGTGACGCAGATGATGGACTGGTTTATGGTGTGTAGATTGTAGGGCCTGATATAGTGAATGTTAGATTTGTGTATGTATAGATTAAAGATTTATTATAATATCACTAGTACTGGCTACGTGTAGTAGTAGAATAGGGACAAGTTATATTATAAGGACCAACAGTTTATTATAAGTGAATTCTGTGGCATGGTACATACCGTGGTCTAGAATGTATGGTAGATATTGATTGATGATATATTAAGATGTCTAGTTAATACTATATTTGCTATTCTATAGGATTATTTATATGATAATCCTAGTAATAATTAGATATGATAGAGTTTTTTACAGGACCTCCGAACGCTATAGCCTATAGATAGAGAGTATTAGATGTGATAGTGAATCTGTTAGGACCTGGCTGTGCGGCGTTGGTTTATCTAGGCTGACGGGTGAGGGTTTTATCCCGCGCGATAGATAGTATATCGAAATTGGATCACTGCATTTTTGAAAAAGTTATTGATGGCCATCTAGTTTATATGGGATTAGCTCGCGCAGACCTCTAAGTTATTAAATATTTAGTATAAGAATAGTTCTATGGACGGAATCTGTAATATGTTTATTGAGGATAGAATAGTGATATTAGTTATATAGTACTATAAGGGTTACTAGTTAAGTAAAAACGTTAAGATTATCTATTAATATTTATCACGCGAGGTCGAGGAGTTGTTGGTGTAATATTTATAGTTGATATGGTTATTTGAGTGGGTAGTTAATAAAAATATATATCCATACTATAGGGTGTTTAGCTATATTTGGACTATCTATCTATATCAAGCTTAATAGAATTCTGAATAATTATAGTATATATTATAACAGAAAAGTGCTATAGACTTATATGATTAATCATTACATATTGCGTTATATTGCGAGATTGTGATTGTTATTAGCTGGTGGTATTTACGCCGTAAGTACCGATTTGCCGTCGATGACGGGGATGACCCTGAGACTATGGATGTGGTCTAGTTGTTGGCCGATACGGTCAATTATTAAACTGGATATAATCTGCACACGGCTGGTGGCATATATGCCTGGGAGAGCCGCGAGTTATTTGGTGCTGTGGTATTGATGTGAGAGCGGTATCATGATAGTAGCTAGAATTAGTATATATAATTGGGATTTGCATTATGCTAGCTGTTATTTAATCTGGATGTAGACCTGTTTAGCGCGCCTCTAGTATCTAGTACGTTGTGGTTTACAGATAAGGCGCAACATAGCCAGGAGGAACGATGGTAGCGAATGTAGTGTATGAATATTAACCAGGTATTACACGACATGATGGGACTGGACACTATATTTCATAGGCCCTAGAAGCAGATTATGCAGGCTGTGATCTAGGGACAGAGTCTGATGGTCAGTGTGATACTTACTAGTGGTAGGAAGAGTTTGTTGTTCATGTTGCTAATATAGATAGTCTATAGGGGTACGACAGTTATTATCATTCTATTGATATTGTTACGAGATGATTTATAGTGTTAATGCGCGGAGTTAGATATTTGATATATAGTATAGAATCTCTAAGAGTCTGCTGATAGTGTATTGATTGTATTAATTACGCCTGAGTCTACTATACGGAATGAGATATTTAATATATTTTTAAACTATAAGTAGTTTACTAACTAGTTGGATTAGATTATAATTAATAAGTGCTATACTATATTGTATTACTAGTATAATTTCTATAAGTTAATAATATAGTTAAGACAGTTGGTCTAGTACTATATCTCTATATTATTGTTAACAACGATGATATCTTGAGAAAATGAGGAGCAATTGTGCCAGTAGATATATTTCTTTTCCAGTATAGTATATTAGATCTGTATATAGACTAGTTGCTATAATATTGTATATTAAATGGTCTGTATTGTGTAGTTATAGGAGTATAACTAATAAAAGAAGGTGGAAGTAGCCATTATAGTATAGATTGAATAAGAGATCTTGTAATATTTATTAGATAAGGTAGTGATATATACTAATAGCTAGTACTAGATAGAGTAGATTATAGAGATATTAGAATATAGTACATACTATTCTTACATAGTGGATTAAGCTAGGATATTACGTATGTTTTAGGAGATATCTAGTGGTGTGGTCGTGGTCATCAGTGTATTAGGTATAGGTATCGATATCTTTAATATCTGGTGTATGATCTACGTAGGCTGATCCTAATTGTTGTTAGATTATGTCTAGAAGAGTAGACGTACTGGGTGAGATGGACAGGGCAGTATGGCGATAATAGTGTTGGACAGTAGTGGTGGTGGATAGGGAGACCCTGTTATTGATTAAGACGAGCGATTATTATGGGTATTAGAGCAGGTCTAGTGATATATTGACTAGTTGTGTCAACAAGGCGTGTTAAATCTGTATTTAGATAGAGAGGTGGACAGATATTAGCAGTAGTAGTGTAAAGAGGGTGAAGCTATATGTAATAAATGCAGTGTGGTGATTATACCCATTGAGATACCAGCTATAATATTGGCTATATTAAGTTAGACTCTAACTAGGTCACTAGGCATATTGGTTTTAGTCTAGGTCTAATTATTAGTTTTAGCCGCGGTGTGGTCCCTAAAACAAAAGTTTAGTGAGGTATTTACTGTTATGGTGATGCTCTATATCTAGTGAAGGGGATATATCGAGCTATAAAAGTAATTTTGATCGTATGTTGAGCGTAAGACGTAAACGGTAGATTTTATCTAGGAACATTTTGATTGGTGGATGGGATAATACTGGATTTACGTAATGTGTGAGGAATCAGATGAATATTTTATATATTAATGTCTCTGGGCTGAAGGTTAATAGGTGGCGGTATAGATAGAGAAGACTATCTACTAGGTGATTGGGAATAAACGTAAGAATAGAAGAAATAGGTATGAGGATTATATGGTATATTTTCAGTATTATTTATTGTAGTGGATATATCTATAATAGATTTATATGGACTATGATAGGTACTGGTGTACTGAAGAAAAATGTTAGTATTTTAACATTATAGCGCATATAATAGTGCAGTTATTGTATGGACCGATGGAGAAGGTGATCTGGTTAGTATAGGAGTGACGGTTAGCGTAAATGCTAGAGGGAGGGGTTCTCTGTGAGAATAAGGCCGCATTGATTCGTTATTTTTAGCGAAAGTTTAGAAGATATAGAGAGGAGTGTAGTGGGTTGATGGAAGAGATGGTGTGGATATATTTGTAGGTTGATAATGCTATATAGATTGATATTAAGATCTAGGAGTCTTAAAAGAGGTATCATAGCTATTAGATAGTGAATTCTATATTATAATGTATTAGGTCCATTTAGTTATCACAAGGGATCTAAGAGAAGTAAAAGAGAATTGTCTAATATAATTAATAAGAAGTAGAGAGTAAGAAAAATCAAATTAAGAGAAATAGAGATATAATAGATATGGCCTGTATGATGGTCAGGAAGAGATTCACTAGACGTGGCCCGCATGACGGTTAGAGAGAGGTTTGCCAGGCATAGTCTGTATGATGGCCAGAGAGAGGTTCGCTAGATGTGGCCTGCATGACGGTCAGAGAGAGATTCAATAGATATAGGCCTATATGATGATTAAAGTAGGATTATATATTTATATAAATACACCAGGATTAGATAGATTATTAGGACTAGAATTAAATATATATATAGATAGAATAGAAAAGATAATAGAGTAGGATAGAATATATATATATAATATAGATATTTTATTAGATTAGTGAGAGTATTGTATAGGTATTATATATTAGAAGAGAATTCAGAAAAGAGATATAGTTGGTTATAGCTAGGATTTTAGATATATATTATTAGATATTGAATAGAGGTACTAGATTAGATTGTATATTTGATATTAGTAGGTAGACTAGAAAGAATGAGGAAATTAATCTAGAATATAGAGAGGAAAGATATATTAAAGACCAGAGTAGATAGAAAAAAGAAACTAGGCCGTCCAGGGTAAGAAAAGGAATTAAGAGATGTTAAGGTTAGAGTTTTAAATGATCACGTGAGGGGTATATATATATTTTATAGATAAGTTAGTAGATCATATATGATGTATATAGTATAGTAATATATATTATCCCAGGGCTATATATATAGATAATATTAGATAATTAATTCATAATTTGGAAATATATATTCTATATAGATTATTATTATAGTAGATTAGATGGTTATAGATTATATAATTCTAGATTGCAGTAGAATTATCTATATATTATAGAGAGATAAAAAATTATCCAAAAGTATTATAGATTAATAATACTGATAGTGAACTAGGAAAAAATAGTAAAGAAAGAAAATAGAAAGAAAAGAATAGATAAAAGAAGATAATAAAGAAAAGATAATAGAGGAACTATATATTAACTAGTTAGGGTTCTGGAGAGAGGTTAATGGTGGTCAGGGTTAGGGTTACCCATAATAATGTAAGAGAAGGGATGGTAGCCGTTTGTAGTAGGGTGGAGGATGTAGAAAAGCGATGGAGAAGAGAGAAAGAACTAGAGGATTAATTTTAACAAGAAACCAAGTGATGGTCAGAATTAGGGTTATAAATAATGGTGTATGGAGTGATATTGCTGTTATCTAGCTAGAGTGGAAACGAGATGGACTAAACCGGAAAAAGCCAGGGTTAGAGAGAGGAATAGATAGATTGTTAGGATTAAGGATATTTATAATGATGTATGGGGCCTGATTTGGACACGACAACCGAAACGAAGAAAGGGAGACTAGGGAAGCGCAGAGCAAGACCTAAAGAATATAGAAGTGATGGTGGCCCTAGTCTGGTCAGGGTTAGGGTTATCTATGATGATATATAGGATACCGTATAGCGATAAGGAAGGGAAAAAAGAGAGAAAAAAGAGGGAAAAAAGAGGGAAAAAAGAGGAAAAAAGAAAGGGAGAGTAGTTAGAGGTTATATTGGTTATGTTAGAGTTACGTTAGGTTATGTTATGTTAAGATTATTGTTATCATTAAGGTTAGAAGAGAAGAGAGGAGGGAGGGAAGAAAGAAGAAAGGGAAGGGGGGAAAAAATGTTCGGAAATTCGATTTTAATTTTTTAGGGTTAGGGTTAGGGTTAGGGTTAGGGTTAGGGTTAGGGTTAGGGTTAGGGTTAGGGTTAGGGTTAGGGTTAGGG
>CVMT01000017.1:115803-126334 GCA_000985935.1 Talaromyces islandicus | reverse complement strand
CGCTATGAGCCCAAAAGCGGCCTCTAAGGCCCCGGGGAAAAGACTGCAGGACTACAGCCTAGACGCCCTAAAACGCGCCCCCACAAAGGCTCTATTTGCCTTAAGATACAAGGATATAGAAGAGACCCTATTAGGACACCTTACAGAGACGAGTAATACTATATTTATAGAGTTAGACGCTGTAAAAGCCTATATCAGCGGTTAGCTACAGGGCATAGAACAGCATCTCTTAGATCAATTAAAGGCTATAGAGTACTATTTCTTAGCTCTAGAAGCCTAATATACCCATCAAAACATTCTAAACTAAATCTAAGATCTTCTAGAGCCTAGAACAGCTACTTAAGACTAGAAAAAGTCTCTATTATCCTAAGAAATGACTTTCGCTAAGATTACACTTAGACCACCTACTAATCCAGTTAGAGGCATTAAGCTGGCAGAACTATACAAAGCCTCTATCTCAATATTAAAATTATTACTTAGAACTAACCCTATTATACAGCTGGCAGTAATACCAGCAAGACAGACTTAATAGGTAGCTATAACAGCTATCAGTCTAAAAAAGTAGCAGATAGTTACTAAAAAATATCAAATAACCTATAATAGACTCTAAAAGATACAAATAGATTTAAAAAGCCTAAAGTTAGTTTATAATATTAGTAAGAAAGACTATAAGATTATATTTAGATATTAGAATAGACTTATAACTCCTAGAATAGCTAAGACTAATATTATTTTATATCTAAACCACTATTTAGTCTAAGAAGGCTTTCTAAGCTTTACTAGGATAATTGATATTAACTATACTGACTTAGGGACTATATTAGTGCTACTTAAGTAGGGCACCACTGCTAATATACTTCTACTAGCTTATAAGAATCCTCTAGTAGCTATCTATTATTAGATTAACTTAGTAGTTATAGCAGTAGAATTAAATTAGTAATAATATAAGTTTAAGATATATATAGTATCTATAGTATACTATAATACTATAGATCTAGATATAGCTTAAAAAAAAAATAGAACTAGAAGATAGTACTCTAATAAGAGACTCTATATAGATTAAACCTTTCACGGTTATCTAGGCCGCCAGCCAGTATTTCTTAACTATCGTTATCACTGTGGGTAGCCTTGAGAAGGCCCGCAGGATTCAGGCTCAGAGGCTTCATTTTAAGAGCAATAAGTACCAAGCAACTACTTATAAGGAGATAGATAAGACCTCAGTTTATACCTAGTACTATAGTATAGACCACCAAATCTATAGAGGCTGTAGCAGCCAGCTATCTTAGCATCTGCTTTGTGCAGAGCCACATAAAGCCCAAGACTATGCCTGCAATGTGGTAGACTATAAAGACTCTATAGACTATCCATGTCTATATATGCCCACTAAATATGCTAATTATAGTGAAAACCACCCTGCTAACTCCTCAGGGTATTATAGACTGCGGGAGACACGCCGACACCGCTATAAGCGCTATCTACAGATTAAAGTTATCATGCTGCCACCCCCAGTTGGACAAGAGTCATAGGAGATATGAGAAGGTACTAAAGACTCTCCTAGAGTAGCCACAGAGAGACTAGTCCAGGAGCCGGCCCAGGAACTGGACTAGGAACTGGCTTAGCAACTAGCCCAGCAACCAGCCCAGGAACTAGCCTAGGAATCTATCCAAGCTCGAAGATCACCCCAGGAAGAGGTATCAGAGCCCAAAGACATAGAGATGGAGAATGGCCTAAGTAGCTCTCTTATATTATACTCGTCCTTATGCCCACCATCAATGCTTAGAGCCGTAGCCTCTATTAATGCTGATTATTCAGCATAATTGTGGTCGCGCGTATCTGGCGACTCTAGGGGCTTTAAAGACTAGGATAGAGCGAAATATAGATATTATATATCTACAAGAGCTCTATATCAGCTATAAATTCTTCTATCTAGAATATTTACTATATTGGCCTAGAGGGGATAAGAAGGATTAACAGGTGCTTATAACAGTCTGCAAAGACCTTATAGGTGCTATTAGAGTTGAAAATCGCATAGACCTGATAGATCACCCCCATCTGCAGGCTCTAGATATATAAGAAATACCTATAATTAGCAAATAAGCATCCTAGTACATACGAATCGTCAATTGCTATAACATATAGATTAGTGTAGGCTAACAATGACAGAGGGCTACCCCTAGACGCTACAGGGCTATTGACGATGCAGATTGAGCTTCTCTTATAGGAAGTAGATATCTACTAGTAAGAGACTTTAATACCTATAACTCTATATAGAATGCCCTAGCCCCAATATAGGTTAACGCGGATTCTCTAGAACAGCTTATTAAGCGGTACTGTCTGTATGTCAATAATATTTCTAAAAAAGCTACTTGCTATAAGTAAACTCTGGGGGTATCAATTATTAATTTAGTATTATTTTTATAGGCTCTAGGGCTACTACAGATCTAGAAGATAGAAAAAAAAAAGCCTATAATGTTAGATTATAAACTTATTATTCTAGTTTAGAAAGTCTTAGAAACTTCTCTTTAAAAGAATAACTCTAAAGAAGTTACTAGATAGTAGATAGAAGTACTATAGGTTAATAAAAAGGCTCTAAAACTAGCTACTATAGCCTAGCACTCAGAGATAATAAGCCATCCACCCTTTAATGATCAGTGTATTAAGGAAGATCTTATAAGAGAAGCTTAGTAGATATAAAACATCCTAATCAAAATACTTAATAAATATATTAAAATAGTATACCTATATACACACTCTAAACATTAGTAGAAGTCTAAGCTATAATAAGTCTAAAACTTATAGACTACAGCCTAAAAATAGTAGTAAGAATAGGTCTATACTAATACCATCTATAAGACTACTAGGAATGCTTATTTCTAGTATATAAAAACCGCAAAGAGAACCTACTAGAAGATCTTCCTTAGAGGGCAATCACAAAAAGATTCAGAGAACCCTTTTATCAATAACCTTAATAGAGTATAGATAGCATTAAAATATACTAAATCATCTATAAATCCTATTATACCAGCACTACAGAGATCTAATCTTAGAGACAGTCTAACTACAATTTTTATAGATAAAAAAGCTTTAATTAGATATATAGTATTCTTTAAAGCTCCTTAAAGTATCTCTTCTAGATAGCTATCTAACAAACAGATCTACACACTTATAACACTAGAGCAGATATAGTAGACTTTATTCAGCTAAAGTATCAAGAAAGCCCTAGAGACAGATAGACTTAATTTTAAAACTTATAGACTACTCTAGATACTAAACTTATCCTAGATTATAGCACTGGCAAGACAGTACTTCTAATTAGGGATGCACCTAGAGGCCTAGAAGACCACCAAAGGCATACTACTTAGAAAGCTAGGGAAACCTAACTACACCCAGGCCAATGTCAGAAGAATCAATAACTCACGACCAATCGATAAGGTAGCAGACGCTACTTATATAAGCAAGGCTTATCCGAAATTGTTATTGGGGAGATTATTTAATTGTACCCGAGAAGGAAGAAATATCTACACTTATACCCCGGACGGAAAAGAGTTCTCTGTGGAAGAATATCATGTATAGAATAAGATATCGTACAGAGAACGATATCTTATAGAAATATATTCCTTATAAAAGGGTTATCCAGACAGAAAGAAGCTTTAAATAGAAGAGTTATCTAAACAGAACTAGATAACTTACAGAAAGGACTACCTTACGGAACTAGGCACGTGACTATATAGTAAATATAACAGCTTATTAATAAGTGCTATACTCGCTTGAATATAGTATATAGAGCACTTAACTAACAAATTAATATACACACTATACATAGAGATAACTATATAAAAACACTTGTTTATTATTATATATTTAGTCTATTATATTTTATTTTCTATTCAATTAAATATATACTTTATTTAACTTATTAACTAGTTATTTAATTTACTTTAATATATTGTTCTGCAATATATTTTAGCTCTAATTATCCTTAAGATACTCATATTCTATTATTCTAGTCACTTAGTAGAATACTACCAATAGATCATTCTCTCTAAATAAAGAATGGTTAATATATTTTAATAATAAAATATCCTTATAATTAACTACTTAGAAGTTAAATATCAGCAAAATCTTAGTACAGTTAATAATAGTAAAAAATAATAAATCATCTATAGCCAATCTAGAGAATACCCAAGTCTTTTATAGATAACCGACATAACGTATCAAAGCGTGGTAACCAGAGGATCTAAACCTAAATCCTAAAGATCAAATTACAAGTATAGAAGAGTTCATTAGATGAATAACCACGCATATTCAAGCTATAAAATAGTAGTTAGATGAAAAAATAGAATAGCTTAATTAGCTAGAAGCCTAAGTTATAGTATCCTTTATAACTCTAGCAGCTATCACTGCTTAAATAGTAATAGCTATAAAAGAATATATTAAGCTATCTAAGCTTATAACCTTTGATAGAACTTAATCTAAGTTAAAAACGTTTCTAGTCAATATAGATATGCACCTCGATGCTAGCAATCTCATAGATAAGAAGAAAAAGATTATCTTTATAACATTATATTTCACTAATATAGTAGTTAAATAGATACAACCTATCTTAAGCGACTATTATAACAATATCAAAGAGGATTAGAACACTATTATCCAGAACCTATTTATAAGTTATGAAAAATTTAAAGAAAAGATTACCAAAGCCTTTGAAAACATTAATAAATAATAAACTATAGAATACTAGCTATAATATCTAAGATAAACTAATTTAGCATAATAACTTACAGCTAAATTTAGATAAATTATTATACTTTTAATATACAATAATAGAGTATAAATTGCGATATTCGAAAATATATTTAAAAAAGAAGTTTAGACAGAGCTTATTAAACTTAACTAACTAATAGATATCAACTGATTTATTAAAATGGCTATTAAGATTAATAATAAACTATTTAAAATCAAGTAGAAAAAATAAGAATTCTAACAATAGAAAAAATTTAAAGATTTTCCACAATAATTAGCTAGTTAAAAAAGAAGACACGGACTTTAATATAATCAAAATAGAGATATTAAAATATAAATAAATGCTATTATTACTAAGAAAGAAAAAGAATAGTATAGAAAAAAAAATATGTTATAAATATAGAAAAAAAGATTATTTCATAAAGCAATACTAATAAGATATAAATAAAGAACTAGTTAATCCAAGTTTATAATAGAAGATTATAATAATTATAGAACAATCTATACAATTATCTAAGTATAATATAGAAAACTTTTAAACTAAGTAATCAGATAATAATTATTATCAGCAATAGATAGAGAAAAAAATAATAGAAGTAATAATAAGAGTCTTATATTACTCTAAGTTGCTATAAGGATATTTATAATAGAGTTTAAAGAAAGAGCTAGCTCAGAAAAAATATAATAAATAGAATACTAAGAATATAAATAAAGACCTTTACAAAAACTAGTATTATAGCTATACTAAGGACTCCTTATTATATAGAAGAATCTTTAGCTGTATAATATTATAAGATGATATAAAATAGGTAATATATAAGGACTTATATTAAGAACTAGATTTCTCTAAATAAGCAAGACTCACTGCTGCTATTAACAAAATATCCTGATTAAACTAGGAAGAAATATGATAGTAAATAATTAAAGAAGACGTTAATCTGATTAATAAGACTATCTAACTTATTAAGGAAGTATAATAGGAAGTATAAGAATATCTAAAGGAAAAGAAACAAGAAGTACTAAACAACAGCGATCTTAAAGAAACAGAAGAAGAATAGATTAAAGATAAAGAAATATTTATATATGATTATTATCTTATAAAGATAGAATATTAGGAATAATCTATAAAGACTTAGACGTAGTATATTAAAGAATATAATAAATACTATAAATAGACTTATATAGAATACCCTATATATAGATAACATTATAAAGAGATTGTGGAAGAGTATAAACGATTTTTATAATTAAGAGGAATACAATTCTGTAACAAATATATTGGATATATTAAAGAATATATATATAAATACTATCCTATAACAAACAGAAGAAAATATTCACAAAGGCTTATTATAGGAACTATATTTTGACTAAGGATACCTGTAATATTAGCAAAAAAAGAATTTTTATACTTGGTTCCCTATAACACCCCAGATCCTGTATGCACCCTGGTTTAAATGTCCAACTAGAGACCCAGCATGTTAGTGTGTCTACTAAGAATAAGGACACCCTTACTATAACAAAATTGCTACATCAGAATACCAATTAAGAACTTACTAATTTCATAAAGAAATACTTATAATAATAGAATAATAATAGAATAAACAATATAAAGAAGTTTATTATTACTAGAAGACACATCGAAAAATTTATTATATCGCAGTAATAATAAAAATTAAGAAAGAATCTATTATCCTTAACATAATAATCAATAAGAAGAAAGCAAGAATATTAATTAACTTAGAAATAAACAAAAATTATATCAACGAAGAATTTATATAAAAACACCAGACATTATATAAGTAAACTACAGAATAAATTGAAGTTATAGAAGCTAATAGAAATATTATT
The DNA here is from genome assembly GCA_000985935.1 of Talaromyces islandicus. Taxonomy (NCBI): domain Eukaryota; kingdom Fungi; phylum Ascomycota; class Eurotiomycetes; order Eurotiales; family Trichocomaceae; genus Talaromyces; species Talaromyces islandicus. The sequence goes on along the minus strand of CVMT01000017.1, from coordinate 119,740 downwards.
AGTAAAGGATACAAAAAGCGAATCAGAAACGCGAAGATTCGATCAGATAATTATTAATCCAATATTTTATTTGACCTAGTACTACTTAATAGCGACTATTATAATATAATAATAGGAATAGAGTAGCTAAAGAAGATCAACCTAGTTATTAACTAGACTAATAGAACAATCATTATTGACCAATAAGAACTTTAAATAAACCTAGAAATCAGACAAATCACTAAAGTATATAAAAAAATTAACTATAGAATAAAACCCAAACTAAAAAAAATCTATAAAAAGAAACTAGCTAAAGTATTAACTAAACTATTAAAAAAATATTATAACTATATTAAACTATTTATAAAAAAAAAATACTAGATTCTAATATATCTACTAGAATATAAAGTAATTATTAAACTTAAACTAGAAGCTAAGTTAATATAAATAAAATAATAATAAAAATTAAGAGATAAATAGGAAGTAGAAGATAAGTTTATTAATATCTTTTATTTTATAAGATACTTATAAGAATTAAATTTATTAAACTTGTTATAAAATATTTATATACTAAAAAAAGATAATATTAAACAAGTTATATATAACTATAGACTACTAAATAGTTAGACTATTAATAACACTAATAAATTATTATACTAAAAATAAAAGAAAGACTTACTATAAAAAGTGAAAATTATAATAATATTCAATATTAAATAGAGATATTATAACCTACAAATAAAAAAAAAAACATTCTGAAAACCACTATCCTTATAGATAAAAAACTATATAAATAGGTAATTATATCTATAAGATTAAAGAATTTATCTATATAATTTATAAGATATATAATCTTCTTATTATAAGAGTATCTTAATAAATTTATAACAATATACTTTAATAATATTATAGTCTTCTCTAAAGATATAGAAATATATGATTACTATATACGATATATAATAAATAAGCTGATAAAAGCAAGAATTATATTAAAAATTAAGAAGTATAAATTTGATATCACTACAGTTAAGTATTTAGAAATAATATATTCGCTAAAAAGACTCTAAATTTTACTAGAAAAAGTTAAGATAATCACTAATTAGTCTATATTAACTAAAGTTATCTATATATAAGAATTTCTAGAAGCAAGTAGCTATATTAGATAATATTTAGAAAAATACTTAAACATTATAAGACTAATAATAAAATTACTATAAAAGAAATAACTATTTAAATAAAAATAAGAATAATAGGATGCATTTAATAAGATTAAAAAACTAGTTAAAAGAATATTAATTCTTAAACTATATAATTCTAAACTATAAAACTTAATACAATTAGATATATTAGGATTTATCTTAGAACTTATCCTAAAATAGATCAAATTAAAAAGAGAATGAGTTATTATTATCTTTTACTTATAATAATTTATAAAAGTAGAAAGAAACTATAATATATACAATTAAGAGCTATTAGTTATTATTAAAGCTTTTAAATATTAAAGATATTATCTTTAAAAAGTAAAATACAAAACAATTATATAAAGTAACTATTATAATCTAGTATATTTTATAAAAACTAAAGAATTAATAGAAAAATAAATAAGATAGATATTTAAACTAATATTATTTAACTTTAGGATTGAATATATTAAAAAAAAAAAAAACATTATAACTAATACTCTTAGTTAACAATCAGACTATAGAATTAAGATCAAGCTACTAAAAATAAATATTCTATAATAAGATCTAGATAGAATACAATATAATAAATAAGTAGTTCTAGTAATAATAATTACTATTTATAAGATAAAATTTCAAATAAGATTGCAAAAAGTAATATAAGAAGATAAATAAATTTAAAAGAAACTTAAAGTAGAAGTACTTTAAATAGAAAAAGGATTTACTATCTAGAGAGACTAGATTATAATTCTAGCCCAAATAATTAATAAGATTATTAATATGTATCATAACCTATTAAATAAAAAATATTAAGAGATTAATAAAACTATTAAAATATTTAACTAAATCTACTATATCTCAAATATAATAAAAAGAATTAAAGAATATATCTATTAATATAATAACTATAATTAAAATAAAGTATTACGACACAAACCTTATAGAAAAATAATTATTATAGATATTCTAATATAAGCATGAGATAGCATTACAGTTGACTTTATCTAAGGACTACTGGAGTCGAAGAATCCAGTCATTGGGATTATCTATATAAATATAATTATTATTATAGACAGACTTATAAAATATATTATTCTAAACCTAATAATAAAAAATATATCTATAGAATAACTTACTATATTAATGCTTAGAATTATATATATATAGATAAGATTACTAAAAAAGATAACTTTAAACTAAAATAAGTTATTCACGTCGAAGTATTAACAGACTATTATAAAAGTTTATAGAATAAAATATAAGCTATTAACTATAAATTACTAATAAATTAATAGTTAGTCTGAAAGAATGATTTAAATAGTATAATAGTACCTATAATACTACTTAAATTAAAACTAAAAAAATTAGATAGAATTACTACTAATTATATAGTTTATCTTAAACAATATTAAAAACGTAATAATAAGTATTATACTACGCAAATCTTAGATAATAACTATGAATGTTTTGAACAGATATTCTAAGAGAAAATATATCAGAATAAATAGTAATTAAAGAAAAATATTTATAGATATTATATTAGACTATATTAAAAGATATCTAGTAGACTAAACTATAAATAAAAATCTATTATAATAGAAAGTATAAGAATATACTAGATCTTTAAAAAAAAAAAAAAGTTTACCTTCTATAACAAATAATAAGAAATAAAAACTTTAATATTCTAAGTAAAAAATCTAGTAATAAACTTAATACTATTAAGTACAAACTATTTATAATTAAAAAAAAATTTATAAATAATAACTATAAATTTTAATTATCTAGTTAAATAAGAGTATATTTAATTTTCTATATTTTATTACTAGAATTAATAATAAATTAGTAAAATAATTTTAATAAAATAAATAAAAAAGAATATAAAGTTAAAAAAATATTATAAAGAAAAATAAAAAAAGAAAGAATACTATATTTTATTAAATAAAAAGACTATTCTATAGAATATAACTTATAAGAATTAATTAGGAACTTAAATTATATAAATAAGATTTAGGAATACTATTAACAAGTTAACTAAAGAGAATTAGATTAAAAGATTTAAAAGTATTAAAGTTAAATAGAGTATATTCTAAGATAATAGTAATTATCTCTTAAGACTTCTATTTTATTTTTTATTTTTATTTTTCTATTTCTATTTATCTTTACTTCTTTTTCTTTTTTAGTTTTTTCAACTTCTCTATATCTTTTATATCAGTTTGAATAAATTCACTAGTATATTTTTAAAAAAGTTTCTTTTACTTCTAAAGATAATTTATATAAGTTATAAGAATAATTATCTCTTTATAAACCTTTTTATTATTCTTATTAATCTTCTTTTGAGCAGCTAAAAGCTTCTTTTATATAAGATTAGATAAAGCTATATCGATATAATAATAGCAACTATTGTGAGCATACTCATTATAATAACTTGAAATTTCAGATTTTATATATATACGACCTTTCTTAGCGCAATATTGACAAGGAATGAGCAAGGCAATATTAGATTGCTTTATTTATACAATTAAATTATCCTTTTGAATATTTGATTTTAAAGATATAGTCAGAACATCATTATAAAGAATGTTTTAGAAACAGGAACCAACTTACTACTAATATAGGGGTATATGATTATTTATATAACTGTCAGGATATTAGTTCTTTAAAGAGGGGATTGTTAGAAGAATTAATAATTTATAATTAATTAATAAGATAGTAGACGCTATTTATATAAATAAAGCTTATCTAAAATTATTATTAAAAAGATTATCTAATTATAAACG
>CVMT01000017.1:96544-108738 GCA_000985935.1 Talaromyces islandicus | reverse complement strand
TAATTATCTAATTATATCTGAGAAGAAAGAAATACCTACACTTATATTCTAGACGGAAAAGAGTTCTCTATAGAAGAATATCATATATAGAATAAGATATTATATAGAGAATAATATTTTATAGAAACATATTCCTCATGAAAGAATTATTTAGATAGAAAGAAGCTCTAAGTAGAAGAATTACCTAAATGGAATTAGACAACTTACGGAAAGGACTATCTTATAGAACTAGACACATGACTGTATAGTAAACATAGCAGCTTATTAATAAGCGCTATGCTCACTTAAACATAGCATATAGAGTACTTAACTAACAAATTGATATACACACTATGCATAGAGACAACTATATAAGTGTCAGAAGAATCAATAACTCACGACCAATCGATAAGGTAGCAGACGCTACTTATATAAGCAAGGCTTATCCGAAATTGTTATTGGGGAGATTATCTAATTGTACCCGAGAAGGAAGAAATGCCTACACTCATACCCCGGGCGGAAAGGAGTTCTCTATGAAAGAATATCACGTATAGAATAAGATATTGTATGGAAAACAATATCTTATAGAAACATGTTTCTCATAGAAAGGCTGTCTAGATAGAAAGAAGCTCTAAGTAGAAGAGTTATCTGGACGGAACTAGGCAACTTATGGAAAGGACTACCTTACAGAACCAGACATATGACTATATAGCAAATATAGCAGCTTATTAATAAGTGTTATGTTCGCTTAAATATAGTATATAGAGTATTTATCTAATAACTTAATATATACACTATGTATAGGAACAACTATATAAGAATATTTATTTACTATTATATATTTAGTCTATTATATTTTATTTTCTATTTAATTAAATATATACTTTATTTAGTTTATTAACTTGTTATTTAACTTACTTTAATATATTACTCTATAATATATCTTAGCCTTAACCACCTTCAGGATACTTATATTCTATTACTCTAGTTACTTGGTAGAATACTACCAACAGATCATCCTCTCTTAGTAAAGAATGGTTGATATGTTTTAACAATAAAACATCTTTATAATTAACTATTTAAGAGTTGAGTATTAGTAAAATCTTAGTATAGCTAATAATAGTAGGAAATGATGGATTATCTGCAGTTAATCCAGAAAATGTCTAAGCCTCTTATAGGTAACCAGCATAATATATTAAAGCGCGGTAACTAGAGAATCTAAATCTAAGTTCTGAAGATCGAATTGCGAGTATAGAAGAGTTTATTAGATGAATAATCATGCATATTCGAGCTATAGAATAGCAGTTCAGTGAAAAAATAGAACAACTTAATTAGCTAAAAGCCCAAGTTATAGTACCCTCTGCGACTTTAGTAGCTATCACTATTTAAGTAGTAGTAGCTGTAGAAGAACATATTAAGTTATCTAAGCTAATGATCTTTGATAGAACTCGATCTAAGTTAAAAATATTTTTAGTTAATATAGACATATACCTCGACACTAGTAATCTTATAGATAAGAAAAAAAAGATTATTTTTATAGTATTATACTTTATTAATGTAGCAGCTAAATAGATATAATCTATTCTAAGCGACTATTATAGTAATGTCAAAGAGGATTAGAATACTATCATCTAAAATCTATTTATTAGTTACAAAAAATTTAAAGAAAAGATTACTAAAGCCTTTAGAAATATTAATAAATAATAGATTATAGAATGCCAGCTATAATATCTAAAATAGACTAGTTCAGTATAATAACTTGCAGCTAAGTTTAGATAAATTATTGTATCTTTAATATATAATAATAAAGTATAAATCGTGATATTCAAAAATATATTTAAGAAAAAAGTTTAGATAGAGCTTATCAAGCTTAACTGACCAATAGATATTAACTAATTTATTAAGATGGCTATCAAGATTGACAATAAGCTATTTAAAATTAAGTAGAAGAAATAAAAGTTCTAATAATAGAAAAAATTCAGAGGCTTCTTGTAATAACCAGCTAGTCAAGAAAGAAGATATAGACCCCAGTATAACCAAGATAGAGATATTAGAATATAAATAAACGCTATTATTATTAAGAAAGAAAAAAAATGATGTAGAAAAGAAAAAGTGTGTTATAAGTATAGAAAAAAAGGCTATTTTGTGAAGCAATACTAACAAGATACGAATAAAGGACTAACTAACCTGAGTTCACAACAAAAAATCGCGATAATTATAGAACGATCTGTATAATCGCTTAAGTATAATATAGAAGACTTTTAGATTAAGTAATTAAATAATAATTATTACTAATAATAGATAGAAAAAGAAATAATAGAAGTAATAATAAGAGTCTTATATTACTCTAAGTCGTTATAAAGATGTTTATAATAAAGCTTAGAGAAAGAGCTAGCTTAGAAAGAGTATAATAGATAGAGTATTAAGAATACAAACAAAAACTTTTATAAAGACCAGCATTGTAGCTATACTAAGGATTTTTTATTATACAGAAGGATCTTTAGCTATATAATATTATAGAATAATATAAAATAGATAATATATAAGGACCTATATCAAGAACTAGATTTCTCTAGATAAGTAAGACTTGCTGTTACTATTAATAAGATACTCTAGCTAAACTAAGAAGAAATACAACAGTAAATAATTAAAAAAGACGCTAATCTAATTAATAAGACTATCTAATTTATTAAAGAAGTATAATAGGAAGTATAAGAATACCTAAAGGAAAAGAAACAAGAAATATTAAATAATAATAACTCTAAAGAAATAGAAGAAGAATAGATTGAAGATAAAGAAACACTTATATATAATTATCATCTCGTAAAAACAGAATATTGAGAATAGTCTATGAAGACTTAGATATAGTATATTGAAGAATACAGTAAGTGCTATAAATAGACCTATATAGAATGTTCTATATATAGATAACACTATAAAGAAATTATAGAAGAATACGAGTGACTTTTATAATCAAGAGGAATACAGTTCTATAATGAATTTATTAGATATGTTGAAGGATGTATATATAAATACTACCCAGCTATAGGAGAAAATATTCATAAGAGATTATCATAGGAACTATGTCTTAACTAAGGATGCCTATAACACTGGTAGAAAAAGAATCTTTATGCTTGGTTTCCTATAATACTCTAGATCCTATATGCACCTTGATTTGAATGTCTAACTAGAGACCTAGTATGTTAGTATGTCTACTAAGAACGAGGACATCCCTACTACAACGAAATCGCTGCATTGGAATATCAATTAAGAACTTGCTAATTCTATAAGGGAATACTTATGATAATAGAATAATAGTGGAATGAATAGTATAAAGAAATTTGCTACTACCAGAAGATATATCGGAAAATTTACCATATCACAGTAATGATGGAAATCAAGGAAGGATCTATTATCCTTGACGTAATAATCAATGAGAAAGCAAGAATATTGATTGACTCAGAAGTAAACAGAAATTATATCAACGAAGAATTTATATAAAAATACCAGATACTGTATAAGCAAACTACGGAATAGATTAAAGTTATAGGAGCTAATAGGAATACTATTAGCGAAGGATATAAGAAGTGAATCGGAAATGCGAAGGTTCGATCAGACAATTATTAGTTCAATATTTCATTTGACCTAGCACTACTTAATAATGACTATTATGACGCGATAGTAGGAATGGAGTAGCTAAAAAAGGTTAACCCAGTTATTGATTGGATTAATAGAATAATCATAGTTAACTAACAAGAATTTTGAATGAATCTAGAAATTAGACAAATTACTAAAGTATATAAAAAAATCAACTATAGAACAAAATCTAAACTAAAGGAAATCTATAAAAAAGAACTTACTAAAGTATTAGTTAAATTACTAAAAAAATATCATAATTATATTGAATTATTTATAAAAAAAGAATACTGGATTCTAACACACCCGCCGGAATATAAAGTAATTATTAAACTAAAGCTAGAAGCTAAGTTAACTTAAGTAAAATAATAATAAAAATTAAAAGATAAATAGAAAGTGGAAGATAAGTTTATTAATATCTTTTATTCTATAGAATACTTATAAGAGTTAAGCTTATTAAACTTATTATAAAATATTTATATACTAAAAAAGAATAATACTAAATAAGTTATATATAACTATAGACTACTAAATAATTAGATTATTAATAATACTAATAAGTTATTATATTAAGAATAAAAAAGAGACTTACTATAAGGAGTAAAAATTATAATAATATTTGATATTAAATAGAGATACTATAATCTATAAATAAGAAAAGAGGATATTCTAAAAATCACTATCTTTATAGATAAAGAATTATATAAATAGGTAATTATATCTATAGGATTAAAAAATTTATTTATATAATTTATGAGATATATAATCTTTCTATTATAGAAATATTTTAATAAATTTATAGTAGTTTACTTTAATAATATTATAGTCTTTTCTAGAGATATAAAAATATATGATTACTATATACAATATATAATAGACAAGCTGATAAAAGCAGGAATTACGTTGAAAATCAAGAAGTATGAATTTGACATTATTATAGTCAAGTACCTAGGAATGATATATTCGCCAGAAGGACTTCAGATTCTATTAGAAAAAGTTGAAACAATCACTAATTGGCCTATATTAACTAAAGTTATTTATGTATAAGAATTTCTAGGAGCAAGTAGCTATATCAGACAATATTTAGAAAAATACTCAGACATTATAAGACTAATGACAAAATTATTACAGAAAAAGTAACTGTTTAAATAAAAATAAGAATAATAGAACGCGTTTAATAAGATTAAGAAACTAGTTAAAAGAGTACTAATTCTTAAACTATATAATCCTGAACTATAGAACTTGATATAACTAGATATATTAGGATTCGTCTTAGAACTCATTCTAGAATAGATTAAATTAGAAAAAGAATAAGTTATTATCGTCTTCTATTTATAGCAATTTATAAAAGCAGAAAAAAATTATAATATATATAATTAAGAACTATTAGTTATTATTAAAGCCTTTAAACATTAAAAATATTATCTTTAAGAAGTAAAACATAAAACAATTATATAGAGTGACCACCATAACCTAATATATTTTATAAAAACTAAAGAATTAATAAAAAGATAAGTAAAATAGGCACTTAAACTAACATTATTTAATTTTAGGATTGAATATATTAAAGAAAAAGAAAATATTATAGCTAATACTCTTAGCTAACGACTAGATTACAGAATTAAGATCGAACTATTAAAAATAAATATCCTATAATAAGATCTAGATAGAATATAATACAACAAGCAAGCAGTCCTAGTAACAATAATTATTATTCACGAAACAGAATTTCAAGTAAGATTACGAAAAGTAACATGAGAGAATAAACAAATTTAAAAGAAACTCGAAGCAGAAGTACTTTGAATAAAAAAAGGACTCGCTATCTAGAGAGATCAGATTATAATTCTAGCCTAAATAATCAATAAGATTATCAGTATATATTATAATCTGCTAAATAGAGAACATCAAAAGATTGATAAAACTATTAAAATACTTAATTAAACTTATTACGTTCTAAACATAATAAGAAGGATTAAAAAATATATCTGTCAATATAATAACTATAACCAAAATAAAATATTATAACACAAACCTTACAGAAAAATAATTATTATGGACACCCCAATACAAGCCTGGGATAGTATTACAATTGACTTCATCTAAGGACTACTGGAGTCAAAAGATCCAGTCACTAGAATTGTCTACACAGACGCAATTATTATTATAAATAGATTTATAAAATATATTATCCTAAATCTAATGATAAAAAATATATCTACAGAACAACTTACTATATTAATACTTAGAATTATATATATATAGATAGGATTACTAAAAAAGATAACTTTAGACCGAGATAAGTTATTCATGTTGAAATATTAGCAGACTATTACGAAAGTTTATAGAATAAAGCATAAACTATCAATCATAAATCATCAACAGACTAATAATTAGTCTAAAAGAATAATTCAGACAGTATAACAGTACCTACGACACTACTTAGATTGGAACTAAGAAGATTAGATAGAGCTACTATCAATCACATAGTTTATCCTAAATAATGTTAAAAACACAATAACAAAGCAAATATTATACCATATAAACCTTAGACGACAACTATAAATGTCTTGAACAGATATTCTAAGAGAAAAGGTATCAGAACAAGCAATAATTAAAGGAAAATATTTGCAGATATTACACTAAACTATGTCGAAAGACATCTAGTAGGCTAAACTAAAAATAAAAATCTACTATAATAGAAAGTACGAAGACGCGTTAGACCTTTAAAAGAGAGAAAGAGTTTATCTTCTATAATAAATAATAAGAAATAAAAACTTTAATATTCTAAGCAAGAAATCTAATAATAAACTTAATACTATTAAATATAGATTATTTATAATTAAAAAAAAATTTATAAATAATAACTATAAACTCTAGTTATTTAGTTAAATAAAAATATATCTAATTTTCTATATCTTATTACTAGAACTAATAATAAATTAGTAAAATAATTTCAATAAAGTAAGCAAAGAAGAATATAAAATTAAAAAAATATTATAAAGAAAAATAGAAAAAAAAAGAATATTATATCTTATTAAATAGAAGAGCTATTCTATAGAATATAACTTATAGAAATTAATTAGAAACTTGAATTATACAGATAAGATTTAGAAATACTATTAATAAGTTAGCTAAAGAGAATTGAGTTGAAAGGATTAAAAGTATTAAAATTAAATAAAGTATGCTCTAAGATAGTAGTAACTATCTCTTAAGATTTCTGCTCTATCTCTTATTTTTATTTTTCTATCTCTATTTATTTTTGTTTTTTCTTTTCTTCTAATCTTTTTAATTTCTCTACATCTTTTATATTAGTTTAAATAAATTTATTAATATACTTTTAAAGAAGTTTCTTTTACTTCTAAAAATAATTTATATAAGTTATAAAAGTAACTATCTCTTTATAAGTCTTTTTATTATCCTTATCAATCTTCTTTTAAATAGCTAAGAGCTTCTTTTATATAAGATTAGACGAAGCTATATTAATATAATAGTAGTAATTATTATGAATATATTTACTATAATAACTTAAAATTTTAGATTTTATATATACATAACCTTTCTTAACATAATATTAATAAAGAACAAGCAAGATAATACTAGATTACTCTATTTACGTGATTAAGTTATCCTTTTAAATATTTAATTTTGAAGATATAGTTAAAATATTATTATAAAGAATATTTTAGGAATAAAAACTTACTCATTAATAATATAAAGATATATAACTATTTATATAATTATTAGAATACTAGTTCTTCAAGAAAGAGATTATCAAAAGAATTAATAACTTATAATTAATTAATAAGATAGTAGATACTACTTATATAAGTAAGGCTTATCTAAAATTATTATTAAGAAGATTATCTAATTGTATTTAAGAAGAAAGAAACACCTATACTTATACCTCAGATAGAAAGAAGTTCTTTATAAAAGAATATTATATATAGAATAAGATATCATACAGAAAACGATATCTTATAGAAATATGTTCCTCACAGAAAGACTGTCTAGACAGAAAGAAGCTCCAAGCGGAAGAGTTACTCAGATAGAACTAGATAATTTATGGAAAGAACTATCTTACAGAACTAGACACGTGATTACATAGTAAACATAGCAGCTTATTAATAAGCGCTATGCTTGCTCGAACATAGCATACAGAGCACTCATCTAATAACTTGATATACACGCTATATATAGGAACAACTATATAAGGATACTCATTTACCATTATGTATTTAGTCTATCGTGTTTTATTTTCTATTCAATTGAATATATACTTTATTTAGCTTATTAACTTGTTATTTAACTTACTTTGATATATTGCTCTGCAATATATCTTAGCTCTAACCATCTTCAGGATACTTATATTCCACCACCCCAGTCACTCGGCAGAATACTACCAACGGATCACCCCCTCTTGGTAAAGAACGGTTGATACGTTTTGACAATAAGGACACTCGTTTACTATTATGTATTTAGTCTATTATGTTTTATTTTCTATTCAATCAAATATATACTTTATTTGGCTTATTAACTAATTATTTAATTTACTTTGATATATTACTCCATAATATATCTTAGCTCTAACTACCCTTAGGATACTCATATTCCACCACCCCAGTCACTCGGCAGAATACTACCAACGGATCACCCCCTCTTGGTAAAGAACGGTTGATACGTTTTGACAGCCAAGACCTAAAGAGTAATCAGCCTACTAAGCTGTTTAGGCAAGATCATAGAAAAGCTTGCTACAGGTCTTATAGCTAACTGGTACGAGTCTTAGAGGGCTCTACATCTAGACTAGATAGACTGCAGACGGGGTAGGGACGTAATTAACGTAGTGGTATATCTTATACAAACAGTATACAAAGATTAAACCTAAAAATGCTTAGTAGACGCCATTTTTATTAATATAATAGATATCTTTAATCATATTAATCCTTATAAGCTAATAGAGATTATAAAAGCTACTAGTCTTAACTATAATCTTATAAGATAAACTCTATCCTTTTTTATAAAAAAGAAAGTAAACCTTATAATTAATAGCTATAAAATAGTTAAACAATCTATTAAATCAAATCTATCACAAAGCTTATCAGTATTATCTATTCTGCTTTTAGTATATATTAAAGATATTTTTCAAACTATAAAGAGCTAGATACTAGAGATTAAAGCCTTATCATATACTGATGATTTTAGTCTTATAGTCTAGAGATACTCAGTCTTAGAGGTCTATAGACAACTAGAAAAAGCGACAGCTATAGCTATTGAATAAGAATAGGCTAATACCATGTAATTTAATTCTAAGAAAACTAAGACTACTTTATTTTCTAGAGCTTATAGATAGTGGCTTAGAGCTATAATCTAGGAGGCTAGAGTGTGGGTAGAGAAGATCTTAATAATCTTCTCTTTAAAGACCACCCAGTGGCTAGGTATTCTATTAGATTCTAAACTCTTACTTAAAGATCACTATAAAAATTATCTATAAAAAGATAAAAATACTAAAAAGCGCATACAGGCACTATATAGGATCTAAAATCTGCCTCCAGGCCTAATATAGCGTATCTAAAAAGCTATCACCCAGGCAGTGGCTCTATATAGAGGCTAGAGCATGTCAAACGGTTCAACAACTCGTCACCAAGATGTGAATCGTAGGTGGATATTCTGTTCTCTGACCACTTGATGTCTTTCGATATTGTCTGATGGAGTGCCTGTAGTTTCTTGGCTTCAACTATCGCGGTTTCTGATAGTCCTTCTCGCGGTACTTCAGACCATGTCATTCTTGGGTATCGTCTAAGGTTTGCAAAATGAGGAACTTGTTTCGTGGTAACATTTTCTACGTTGTTGAGTGTAAACTGTGCTAGTGGTAGCAATTCTATCTAATTGTCTTGTTCCCAATCAAGGTAATATTAAAGGTATTGTTCAACTGTCTGAATCATTCTTTCGGACTGACTATCAGTCTGTTGATAATTAGCAGTTGATAGATTATGCTATATTCTACATGCTTTAGTAATTGTCTGCTAATATTTCGAGATAAATAGCTTATCTTGATCCGTGATTATTTCACTTAGTAATCTAGTCTATACAAAGACATATCGTATTATTGTCTTTATACATTATTTAATTGTTATTTCCTTTAACGTTAATACTATAATAATATATTTTGTAAGTTAATCAACTACTACTATCGCGTCAATATAGATAATTCCTATAACTAGATCCTTAGACTATAGTAGTCTTTAAATAAAGTCAACTATAATACTTCTTTATGCTTTATTTGATATTTTTAGTATTTATATTTTTCTAAAAAGTTTATAGTGTAATACTTTATTCTAATTATATTTATTATAGTTTCTAATATAATTCTTAACCTTTTTCCTTATATATAGAAAGTAAAACGTTTTTAAGATTATTTTAACTATTTTTTTGATTCCTTAGTGTCCTTTTGTCGGTGAATCATAATATTATTGAATAACTTTTATAGTCATTCTTTATAGTACTCTGATTAGTCTATTCTAGACAATTAATCTATTCCTATTTTTAGTTTATTAGTATTCTTATTCTTTCTAGATTTATTTATTGATTGTAGTTTCTTTGCGTAGTTACTAATAAAATAGATTATTATTAATAACTTTTATTATAGTAGTAATAACTATAGTATAATTATATTATAAAATATTTAATTCTTCTTATAGAATGTTCATTCTTAGGGATTCTATCCTAATTACATAGTCTGGTCTTCTGCTTAATACGTCGGCTGTAGCGTTTTATTTTCCTAGTATGTACTTAATTCAATAGCTATATTTTAATAGTTCTTTATACTATCATATTTATCATCTTATTAGTTCTTTTATTATTATAAAGTATTTTAAGTTATAGTGATTATTTTTCATAATTATTTCATGTTTTATTTCTTAGAGATGATGTTGTTATTGTTAAAAGACTTATACTATTATAAGTAATTCTCTATTATATATATTATAATTAACTTTTATTAATATAAATTTTCTTGAATAAAATACAATAATCTATATTTCTTTTTTATTGTTAATCTATTTAAGAATAGTTCCTAGAGCATATCCTGATATATCTATTCATATAATACTTTATAATTCTTAGTTATAAAGTTATAAAATTAGCGTACTTTTAATAAATTCTTTAATTTATTTAAAGGCCTGTTGTCTAATTATTATTCAATTAAAAGACTTATCTTTTCGGGTTAACTCTGTAAGTGATATCATTATTTTAATATAATTTTCAATATATTATTAAATATAGCTAATAGCTCTAAGAAAAGATTAAACGTTATAAATATTTTCTAGAGTTGGCTATTTGAGGATAGTATCTATCTTTTCTTTTAATATTTCTATTCTGTTTGTTATATATACTATTTCTAAATAATTAACTTAAGTGGTGTTAAATTTATATTTCTTGATCTTAAGAGTTAATCCTATGTTTATAAGCTTTGTTATAACTTTTCTAATATATTCATTATACTTACTGGGATCTTTTAAGAATATAATGATATTATTAAAATATATAGTAATAAAGTTATTAAGATATTCTCTTAAGATATATATTATATATTATATGAACTAGGCAGATAGATTTTTAAGATCTATTAGAGTAACTATCTATTTATATAGTCTTTGATCTATTAAAAACACTATCTTCAGGATATCTTCTTTCTTTATCTGTAGGTTATAATATCTCTATTAAATATTAAATATTATTATAATTTGTGCTTCTTATAGTAAATCTTTTTTTTATTTCTGATATAGTGCCTTATTTATATTATTAATTATCTAATTGTTTATTAATTAGTAATTTAGTACTATTTATAATGTCTTATCTTTCTTTAGTATAAATAGATCTTGTACTAAGTTCGGTGCGCTTGATTTTTATATATATCTAGCAGTATAAAATTTAATAATAAACTGCTTTTCTATCTATAACTTCTAAGGTAATTTTTATCGTTATTTTACTTATCTAAGTTTAGCTTCTAGTTTTAATTTAATCATAATCTTATACTCTAATGGATATATTAGTAGTCAATAGTCTTTCTTTATAAATAATTTAATAAACTTATAATATTTTTTTAATAATTTTTTTAATATTTCTTTTAGTTTCTTTTTATAGATTTCTTTTAGCTTTATTTATACTTTAGTCTATTAATTTATTTTATTAATTTTTTTAGCCAGATTTACCTTTATCTGTTAATTTAATTGAATCTCTAACTTTATAGTCTGTAGCATCTTCAGATCTATTAATATTATTTTATTCTTCTAGTTAATAATAGAATTATATTTCTATAGCTAAGTTATTCTAAGTAATATATTAAAATCTTTTCACTTAAAAGAGTTTATATCTATTATAATACTTTCTTTATATTCTTTTAATTATAAAGTAACTATAGCTTACTTTATATATCTTTTAATTATAATTTCTTTTTTAAAATTCTATACTATTTACTATTAATCTATAGTTTTTATTAAGATTTTATATTATTTGATATAGACTTTGTTAATAAAGTTTATTATTATTATTATTATTATTATTATTATTATTATTATTTAATC
>CVMT01000016.1:152682-163067 GCA_000985935.1 Talaromyces islandicus | reverse complement strand
CTGATAAAGCTATCAGCCAGGACCGCCCCACACGTGCCTTCATTACATCAATTGATTGATATCGGGCAGTCAAGTTAACCAAGTCAGTATTAATTCTGTCTACAGCCCCAGCTGCAGGATTCGCTGCTCAAGTTCTACGTGACTATCTCCAAGCAGAAAGTAGTTTTTCCAAAACCGTACCCCTTCGATGCTTTCCTCGCGGCATAGGACTCCTCTATCCTCGGCCATTTCCAGCTCTTCAGCAGCTACTCCCACGCTCCATCCAAAATGTTGCGCAGTCTCCTGAGCCGTGATCCCGCGGCCATACATTGTCCAATTCCAATTTGCGCTTTCGAAAGGCGGCTGTTGACGAAGCTCCTGCAGCCACTCGTCAAGCTGTTGGATAGTTTTCTCGTCGCTCCAGTTGGACGGCTGAACGACGAGTAGCCCGCTTTTGAAACGGCGTAGACGGACTGGGAGCCTGAGTTTCTCCCACAGCTGTGCGGCCTGTTCAAAGTCTGCCGGGCTCACAAGCTCGACGCCGTTGCGAGTGCGGTTGAACAAAGCCCATAGGTCTATGAGACTCATGATACCGCCTTCTTTACGTAAAACTCCTGTGCGATCATCCGTCAAATACTCTGCTAAGTTGCGGGAGAGTTCAGACAGATAAAGATTCTCGGCGCCAGAACCGAGCATGTCTTTTGTCGTGACCATATTCAAAGCAGCAGCCGACTCTGAAAGGACTGCGCTTGCTTCGGTAGAACCGCCACTGCCAGAAATGCCAGATTCCGATGCCAGCGTCTCCGCAAGGGAGACGATTTGTTTAGCAGATGCCATCAAGGCCTCCAAGTCTTCAAAGGCGTTGCCAATCACTAGCTCGGTGTTTTTGCGAGATTCAAGACCTCGTTGCTCTAGACCAGCAATTCCAACCGCTGACGGACGGGGTGTCGACTGCCCCGAGCGATTTGGGGATGGCTCATATGCATCCCCTCGATGTGGTGACTGAGATAACTGGGGTATTGGAGGGGCATTCTGTAAAAGCCATTTCCTTTGGACCAGACAGCTCTTGAGACGCTCGTAGAATGTCTTATCTCCCCCTTCCCTGAACGAAAGCTTGATGCTATCACTTATTTCCTTATTGGTTATGCTTGTCTGATCGACAAACGGGGCAGGCGACTCAGCACGGTTTTCAGCTGTAGTTTCTCCATTGCTGAAGCCCGACGGTGAAAGCGAAGCTCCACAAATTTCACACTCTCGTAGAGATGGGTGGTTGAGAAAGGTACACCTTGGACATGGCGACGGAACGGCTTGTGCCCGCGGGGTAAGGTTCTGTGATTCAGCAGTGCTAAGTTCAGCTTGTTCTTCCCGCGAAGATTGCACATCTGTGGTAGATTTCAGTGCAGGTGAATCTCTGCTCGTTGCAGCAGCTATTGTGGCCTTTAAGATCGTAGCCAACGGCGGTTTTATCCCGCACGCGAGACAAGGTGGGATGGGTGGCGACGCAGACGCTTCAAAGTTGGATGGAACCGGATTGGAAAAAGAACAGATGGGACACACCCAAGTGGCGTTTATCAATTGTGGAGGATTAGGCGATGCTCCCCTCGAAGCTAATGTCTGTGTAGCCTGCCCGCTGGGAGTCAACGGTGGGGTGCTCTGTTGTTGTTGGATGAGACTGCGCTTTTGCGGTTTGGGAAAAATGGTGATTTTTGCTGATGACTTTAAAAAACCGGCCTGAAGAATGTGAGTGACTGAGAGTGAAAAGGCATGCGGTGGAGCTAGCATACTTGGTGTTCTGCACGGTCAACGTCCCGGAGGTCGATAGAAACCGAATACTTTCGGGGCTCGTCGGTCGCAACGTAGCAAACACGGTGGGATGTCAGGTAGGCGTGGCCATGTTGATAAGAAGGGATTTTGAATTTCCTGCAGCGCATGGTTCAGTATTTTAGTCTTGGCTTGCGACTGATATAGAGGGGTTATCATGCTACGGCGTACCCTTCATACAAGCCCACTGCATCCTGGACAAACAGAAGGGTTTCGTCGGGGAGCAAAGACGGACGAAGAGCTGTCGTCAGATCAAGCGGCTTGAAGAACATCTAGCCTGCAATCGTGGAAGAGAAGATCAGCACCATACTGGGCATTAACGGCGAGTTGTTCTAATCAGCCACTCACTCTTGGCACGAGCAGCAACTCGCATTGATAGCGGAAGGTGGGGAAATGCCAAGCATTTTTATGCCGCATTTTTCAGGCAGCATAGCGCACGCTAAGCGAGTCTCCTGACCTGTGCCGACTCAGATTTCACTTTCAACTCTCTTTGTCCTCACTCTTCACCACTGCCACCTGTTCTGAGCACCCAAGCACGACGCGCCTCTGATCTATCATCGGACGTTCTCGCGTTTCAGTCTTCCCATATTCCTTTTTATTATTTATCCCTATTTTCAACTTGTCTCTCATTTTACTGTGACCTACCTATCTGCTATCCGACGCCTCTCCAGTCCTATACAACCACCGTAGACCCTAAGTTTCAGGACGCCCCGATTTTCTTTGTTCATCCTACTTTACATATTCTAGACTTTACTAAAAATGAGTTCGACGGCGCCACCATGGCGGATGTCGGCGTCAGCTACGACAACGACAACAAACTATCCCGGCCCAGGTATGCCCCTCCCTTCGCTTTGCTCAAACCAAGCTGACGTTTAATCTCTTCCAGCATACATACCAGTACAAGCCCGACGTTCTCTTGGCCCTCACGCCCAGCACAGTGCGGCCCCTGCGATGCACAATCCAACAACAACGACAACCCCTACGCAACCTCCCGAGGATCGTACACGTTCAACCTTCCCACCTTCTGTACGCGCCTGGGTTCAACGCAGTTTTGTCCATGAAAACCAGGTCTCGGGTGTCAGCCGGGAAGAGCTGGAAAAAAAGTTGAAGCAAGTGATCACACAAGCAGCCGAAAGCAACGCCCTGGAGACGACCAACTGGGATTCCATGCCTTTACCGCAAGTCATGATCCAGAATGAGCGCAACAGAATATTGACAAATCCCATTGGTTCGACGCCGTGGAGTGTCGCTGCGGATGTTGCGGCGATGAAGTCTAGTCTCAAACGCAAGTCGAATGAGTTCCAGCAGGATGACGACCACTCGCCGCCTTGGAGGAAGACTAATAATCGAAGACAACTGGAAGAGCGAATGCCATATTCGGCCACTGACAAGCGGCAACGCGTAGATTTCAACGCATCAAGTAAGTCCAAGGCCAGCCTGGAGCTGCGGAAAAAACGGTTTGGGGGTGGCCATCAAGAATCCCCACGGTCAGAATCCCCCCCTCCCAGTGCGATGCAAGGACCGATCATTGGGCGATGCCAAGAACTGGAGAAAAGATATTTCCGGTTGACGAGCGCGCCGAATCCGGATGTTGTCCGTCCGTTGGCGGTCCTGATGAAAACGCTGGACCTGTTGAAGAAGAAGTGGCGCAAGGAGAACAACTATGGATACATCTGTGACCAGTTTAAATCTCTCCGTCAAGACCTGACGGTGCAGCGGATCCGGAATGAGTTTACGGTAAACGTGTATGAGATCCACGCTCGGATTGCGCTGGAGAAGGGAGATCTCGGTGAGTATAATCAGTGCCAGACGCAGCTCCGGGCATTGTATGACCAGAAGCTGGGCGGGCACCCGATGGAATTTATGGCGTATCGTATCCTCTATTTTATTTATACGCGCAACCAGACGGCGATGAACGACGCGTTGGCAGATCTAACCGCAGCAGATAAATCGGACCAGGCGGTCAAACATGCGCTGGATGTGCGATCGGCTCTGGCGCTGGGCAACTACCATCGGTTTTTCCAGTTGTATTTGGAGACGCCTAACATGGGAGCGTACCTGGTTGACATGTTTGTTGACCGCGAGCGGCTGTCGGCGCTGGCCTGCATCTGTAAAACGTGAGGACCTCGATTTCTTATACCCCTCTTTCTCTCTCTGTGTGTGTGTGCGTGCGCTAACAACGAGACAGATACAAACCTGACGTAAAGATTCGGTTTATCACAGAAGAGCTAGGGTTTGAATCTGACGAACAGAGCGCGCGGTTTGTCCTGGAGCATGGCTCTGGCGAGCTGCTGGAAGAAAGGGATGGCCATGTGCGACTTCTGACGGCCAAAGCCGGACGAATCTTTGAAGAGGCCAAGCACCAAGCGTTCCGGGTGGTCGATATCAAGGGGCAAATCTGATGCTTCTGCCTTGCACCTTGGCGTCTTTACCTCGTCTCTTTTTTTTTCCCCATCTCGTCCTCTTCTCTTTCCGTGCGACTTGAATACCCCTGATGCATTGTTTTTTCCCCCGGCGTTTATATTTGCGACACGTAGGCTTCCTTTTGCATTGTGTTTCTTTGGAGGGGGAGTATATTAGATATTGTATTCGACATTCCTAGTACAGCCTATCTAGCGGTGGGAGGATGTTTTACAGCCGTCAATCCAAACAGTGAATATTTGTGGACGAACATGATCTGCACACGTAGGCTAGGCAGTAACCGTGGCGAGGCCGAAGCGGAGGTGGATGAACTCGGCCGTTATTCTTCTGGGATGGCGATCGCGAATGACGAACGAGACCCGGCTTATCGATAAAGACCGGTGAGAGAGAGAGGGCTGATGCCCAACGGCCGGCCATTGGCTGGCGGGACTGAAGGTGGGCCCCGGCTTTTGTTAGTACGTACTATAGTCTGCTAGTAACCTGGCCACTTGTTAGGGCTGGGTTTTTTTGTTTTATTTTATTTTATTGAAAACTAGGGGAATATATTGAATCAATATATTGATACATTGATGTATTGATTATTGATTATTGATGTATTCATATTAATACTAATAATATCGTGGCTCCTGCTGGGAAGTAAACTATCTATCTAGAAAGTAACTAGTTCAGGACGAGGACAAAGACCGAGGTGAGCCTCGAATCGGAGCAGTGCATGTACACACAGGTACACACAGGTATTTGTGTCATACCGAGGCACCATGCACCATGCACCATGTACCATGTACCATGTACTATTTACTCTGTACTTGGCTACTTACTGCCTCTAGTCATGGTCGCACGCAGTCATACACACACCCAGTTTCAGCAGGAGGCTTGATCCATGGTTACGGACGTGGTGATCGCCGAATCGCAGGATATCGGAAATCCATTCATTGTCGCCTGGCCCGGGCGGGTGGGACCCCCACGGCCCCCTCTCCCAGGCTTCCCACGCGGGCGCCCGGCGGGCTGGGCCAGCAAACTCTCTGGAAAGAAATAAGAATAATAAGGATATAAGGATAATAATGATCATACTGTTAAACTACAACGTGCAGCTTGCATCTATGAACCCTTCTGCGCCGCGGCTCCGTAAGCACACAGCCCAGTGCACAGCCATCCTTGATACGTACTGATTCCTACGTATTACTCCGGACTATCTTCTCTCTGTCTCTCTTTTTGGCCCACCGCCCGCGCGTCGTTCCCTGGAACCGTCGCCCAACCCTAGACAGTGCCTGGAATCCTGAACCTGACCTGGCCTTGTCGCATTGGCCCCAGGCGTGATTATGCTTTTTTTTCCTCTTTCCTTCTTCTTCTCTCTCACTCGCACTCTTTCGTCCCTAACAAGGTCTCTCTCTTCCATCGCAAATTAAAAAGAAAAGAAAAGAAGAAGGAAAAAAAAAAAACAAGACACACACACATTGGTTTTCCTCACGGCGACAGAGTCAGTCCAGTCGCAGTCGGCTGGCCTGTCCGTAGTCTTTGCGCGCGCGCACACGATGAAGGTACGTACTGGAGCCCCTCCCCTCTTTCCCTGCGCTTCCTCTTCTCGCGCTTTCTACCCCCTCCTCTCTCGGCTCCGACTCTGGGCTTTTTTTTTGTGGTCTCTCTTTCTCGCGCGCGCTCTCTCTCTCGTGTCGCTTTTCTTTGCAGAGGATATTATTATTCTTTTATATTTCTCCTCCGCGCATACGACCTTGTTTTCGCTTCTGTTTTTAAATTCCCGACTCCTCTTTTTACCTTTTCTGTTGCGCTTAAAACAACAACAAACACCAAGCCCGCTGATCGAGAGCTGCCGTTTGACATCGCTCGCTCTCGTTATTTGATGCATTGATATAATATATATTTCTACCCTTCTATCTATATGTACTCTTTCTTTTTTATTTTTATTATTTTCAACTCTGCATGATTGCTTGATTGCCCGCGACTGACCACCGACTACTCCGCGCAGGCCATTCGCCAGTCTCTGAAGAGCAACAGAGAGTCTTCGAAATCGCATCACCATCACGTCTCCATCACGCCCAAGTCGGCCATTGCGATTCTGCCGCCGAAGAAGGTATTTATTTCTATTTCTATTATTATTTGTTATTATTCTATTTTATTTTTTTTTGCTCCTACTCTTCTACTACTTTTACTACTTATTATTTTCCTCGGCCGCTGACTTGACACAACCAGGTCATCAAAGCCCTCTTCGATTACGAGCCCGAAGCCGGCAACCTCCAGGAATTGGCCTTTCGCAAAGGCGATTTCTTTCATGTGCTGAGTCGCGAAGACGACGACGACTGGTACGAGGCCTGCAATCCGCTCGTGCCCAACGCCCGCGGCCTCGTGCCCGTTTCCTTCTTTGAAGTCGTGCACAAAAACGAAAAGGATCGCCACAGTGGCGGTTCCAAGGACTCGCCCCCGCAGGACCACTACGACTCCGGTTTCGCCGAACAGAGTGTCCACCCAAACCACAGCCACAGTAATAACAACAACAACAACAACGCCCACCACGAGCGTCGCGATTCGACCAACACCACCAGGCAAGGGGCGCTGAGAATGTCGACCGTCGGTAGAGCTGGTGGTGGCGGCGGCGCCATGGTTTATGGTGTTGTCCAGTATGATTTCCGCGCTGAGCGTCCCGATGAGCTGGAGGCCAAGGCCGGGGAAGCCATTATTGTCATCGCCCAGTCCAACCCGGAATGGTTTGTTGCTAAGCCCATTGGACGCCTGGGCGGCCCCGGCCTCATCCCAGTGTCTTTTATCGAGATCAAGGACATGTCGACGGGCAAGGCCGTGGCGGATCCGCTCGAGGCTGTCAAACGAGCAGGCGTGCCTCGGGTGGAGGAGTGGAAGAAGATGACTGCCGAGTACAAGAACAGCAGCATCACGCTCGGCAAGTTGGACTCTTCTCCCGGGGGATCGTCCATGCAAGCGCTACCCAACGGGATGGAGAAAATGTCTATCAGCTCCAACGGAGGGCCTTATCGCCAGAACGACCCGGTAAGTTTCAATACTTTCTACCTTTTTTTTTTTTGGAAAACCCTTGGGACTCCTAAACTAACTGGCCAGGGTTATCAGCCTCGAGCCGAGAGCAGAGCAGGCTATCCCGCGCAGCAGCCACCGCAACATCAGTCTCACGCCAAACCCCCACGATTAGACAACATTGAGCGCATTCCGGTTTCGGCGTCCATCCCGCGGTACTGTTTCGACAACGACAAGTATTGGTATGTGATTGAAGCCAAGATGGAAGAAGGCACCCATTGGGAGTTGTCTCGTTACTACCACGACTTTTACGACTTTCAAATCAATCTGTTGTCGCAGTTTGAGGAAGAGGCGGGGAATAATGGCCGGCCGCGGACCTTGCCATACATGCCTGGCCCGGTGACTCACGTCACCGATGCCATTTCCAACGGGCGACGCCAAAACCTGGACGAATACATCAAGAAGCTTTTGGCGATGCCGCCACACATTTCTCGCTCCTTCCTCGTGTGCGATCTCTTTGCTCCTCGCGTGGGCGATTTTGAAATCGACCCCAATGCCGAACCCGACCCGTATCGACTTTCCGGCGCCTCTCAGCAATCTTCTGGGCAGGATCACTCTGCCAACCACTCACGACAGTCCTCTCAGGCGCACATGAGCGCCTCCCAGACCATATACCCAGCTTCCAACGCTGCTCGGGTACCCCACCAGCGCCAGCAGTCTTCTATTTCTCAACAACCACACTCGGCCTCCCAATCACGCACCGAGTTACAGCCCCCAGCCATGAACCGACAGGCGAGCTCGCTGACGCAGGCATCCAACACCTCGAGCACAAACGCGATCAAGGTTAAAGTTTTCTTCCAAGATGACATTATTGCCATTCGCGTCGCGAGCGATATCAACTTTCAGCAGTTGCAGGACAAGTTGCGCGACCGACTCAAGGTTACTGAAGAGTGGGCCATCCAATACCGAGACGAGGCGAGCAATAACTTTTTGGACTTGCTGAGTGACCATGATTTGGACACGGCGCTTCAGCGAAACGCAAAGTTGACGCTTCGTGTTACTGTCAGTTAAACTGACTATCATTTTCCTCACTTATTTTTCCTTTTGGTATCTCGCATATTGACGGCGCTGATGATTTAATTTTGTGATGAGATTACGTTTTTTATTTTTATTTTTTATTTTCTGTCTATATGCTCTCCACGCCGTTTCATTTGTTCCATCATACCCGGCTTATCTTATACCGGATTCTGCAATCCTGCATTGGCAAGTCAGTCTACCTTGTAACTTGTGCTATACCCGATTGAATTTGTTATGTAGTAGGAGCAGCCTCTAGGTTCTATCTAGTTGAAACTGTACAGATCTAGTCTGTTTTTCTTGTTTTTCGTTGCGTCTGCTGTCACACCATTGATGTTTAGCTGCTGATCTATATTAGAGGGATCTGCGATGTGACATAAAACTAGGCTTGTGAAAATATAAAGTTATGAGTATAAACATTCAAGTTAGGTTACTAGGTAATATTCAAATGTTCTTGATGTAGCTTTTTACATATGCGTTTATTGAATTTTGTGTGTGCAGGCAGCCAGGCAAACAATTGCATTCAAATGTTGTTCTCCACCTGGTCCCTGCTTTACAGGAGATAAACCATTGCAGAAAAGCAAGCTGCACAGAGCCAACTAAACCACTTCACATAATGTACTAAGATAAATGAATTGGCCCTTTCTTTCTTTCTTTCTTTACTCCTTTGTATGCCACAATGGTGCTTACTGGCACCGGGCTGCACGTGGCTGGGCTGCTGTTGCCATGGACTGTTTTTTTTGTCTGTCTGGCTTCGCTTCCTTCCTGCCATTCTTTTGGTCGCTTGGGTATCACTATTATTTACTTAGACGCTTACTTTGGTCTTTCCTGGACGCTTTCTTTTTTCTCCTCTTCAACCCTCTCTTCACTCTTCACTCTACTCTACCTTGCTACCTTTCTCTCGCTATTGCAACTACTCTGCAAAGTAGCACTTCCTCCACTTATCATCTCTTGGAACCATCTAGGTTCCATCCACCTTCAGACCTAGCAACCCGGCGCGCCAATGGTGATTACTATTACACGGCTGGTGGTATTGTACTATACAATACCCATGCAGAACGCAGCTATGGAAACACACCCGGCAGCCGAACAAAACGCAGGCGGAGAGTTTGATAAGCTATTCGAAGAGTTTACTGAAGGGGTCGACTTTGAGATTGGCAGCAGTTCTGCAAGTGGAGGTGGGTGTTGTTAACCCTCTGTTATCCCTTGTACTGCTAGAGGCTGACTTGAGGGCTAAATACTCAGAGACGCCTTCCACAGAACATCTATGTCCGGTCCGAGATAATAAAAACTACATCTACAACCACAATCACCACAGCAACAACAATGGGAAGCAGCGCATTGTTATCTTTGAAGACACGATATGCGATCAAGAAACAAAGCAAAGACTGGCAATACGCAGGGGGTTCAGGACAAACCTATACAAACTCCGTCGCCAGCTCAACCTCCTAAGTGACGAGAAATGGGTCAACTGGCTACAAGGGCCCTATTTCAAGCCAATGTGGTCGTTGCTGTGGTGGCAGTGGATGGGATATCACTGCACTGAAATGATCGAACCCTTACGACGTGAAGTGTTTCGACTGTGCGCCACCAAATACCGGTTTTATGTCTCCAAATACTGCACAGTACCTACAAACTACAGTGGCCCTGACCATATGGCGCGCTTTTTGGCTCTG
The DNA here is from genome assembly GCA_000985935.1 of Talaromyces islandicus. Lineage (NCBI taxonomy): Eukaryota > Fungi > Ascomycota > Eurotiomycetes > Eurotiales > Trichocomaceae > Talaromyces > Talaromyces islandicus. Next base: position 153,096 of record CVMT01000016.1, on the reverse strand, counting down.
GCGGTGCTGAGGAATTTCGGGTTCAAGGCTTTGTACAGGCTGAACGTTGCTCCGGGACCGTTGCACCTCATGTGGGCGGTTTTGTTGGTTGTGAAGCTTGCGCACGCGCCAAAGCATATCTGTATGCCGCGAGGAGGGAAAGCGCTGATGACGCGGTCGTATGAGGAGCTTGTCAGGCATAATCGATATTGACATCGACCTGGGTATGCTAGCCATACTCGACTACGACTACGACCAAGCATATTGGTTACATTCTCATACATTCTCATACATTACGAATTATGACTTACGACACTGTTCTTGTATTCAATCTTTAGTTGGCATAGTTGAAATACAGACTTTACATTTCTCTATTTGTTTAACTAGCTGATGGTAGTTGACTAACTATAGGGCAAGTAAATGCCATCAGGGCAG